>CATIWO010139825.1:0-21335 GCA_949673435.1 Macaranga tanarius | reverse complement strand
CTGCTCTAGGAAACACTGGGAAATATACGGGCACCTTTTTGCTTTGAAGCCTAAAGAGAAGCCTTCTTATCTCTATAAGGCCTCTGAATTTCTTGGCAGACCTAGATGGCTTCATCTTTTCCCCAATTCTCTCATTGGAGTCATAGAAACTCAAGTTTTTTGTCAGGCCACCACTCCTAGTCTATTTGCAATTAGGGGAAGGTTTGCCCTTAGCTCCATAGGTGGTACCTCCTTATCCTTTGAGAGATATATGCCCTTTCTGGTCAGCCATCACTTTGGCTTAGAGCTTTCCATCCCTCCTTCTTCAGATCCTCTAGTTTTTTCCTCTTTCATAGATGACCCAAAATCATGTACAAAAGCTGACATAAAGAGGATGAGGGATAGTTTGCAACATCTTCACTTTCATATTTCTCCCACGGACTCTGAGCATACCACTGCTTATGACAAGTGGTGGCAGATGAGAATTAAAGAACTTGTTCCTCATCCAGGTGAGAGTATGTTTACAGCTTTAGCTTGTTATATTTATAATTTTCTTCACATATTCATAAACTCAAATTATTCTTGCAGGTACTTTGACCACTCCATCCTCCACAGTGCCTACCCGCAAGAGGTAAAGTACCACCCAGCCTACGACCAAACCTGTGAAAAAAAAGAAACAGGTTCCACCTTCTCCAGTACTACCTAGACGCAAGTCTCAGAGGCTGTCCACTATGCTTAGTCAATTAAAGGGAAAAAATAAAGAAAAGGCAGTAGTGGAGATAGCGAATGATGATGAGAGTTCCAGTTCAAGCTCAGAGGAAGAAACATCAGGTCCAAACGTGCCACTCCTTTTACTTTCTTTTAATGTTAGCCTCATCTGTGACAACTAACATTCTACTTGTTTATCAACAACTGATGATTGCAAGGAGAACTCCTTTTCTTCACTTTCTCCAAATGTATCCTCTCTAGTTTCAGCTGAGTTAGATCCTTCATTTCCCCCAGAGATAAGCACATTATCTCCAGTCCCAGCTGCATTACCCATAGAGTTATAGTCATTACCTCTAGGGTCAGATCCTTCTCCTACTGCTCCTTTATAGGTATGTACTTTTATTTCTCAATTATCTTAGTTTGTGCATTTACATACCCTTACACTTGCTTATTGTTTGTTTCAGGAGGTTGATTCTTGGTCCTCTATTGATGATGTTGATATTGCTGTGCACTTTAGTTTCTTGGAGACTCCTTCTAAAGCTCCTTCAAGTTCTTCTCCTTCCGATGAATCCTCTGTTAGCAAGGCCATGGATGTATTGAAGACCCTTCTCAGTCTGGAGATGGGCACTCTCCAAAGGACTCAGAGATCCACTCTCCTTTCATCTCTCACTACTCTGGAGCAGCATTCTAAGTTAGCTGCTATTACTACTTTAAAGAATGAGATCTCAGAGAGCTTTACTCGCTTGGATGAATTCAGTACAACTCATCTCACAGCTTCCAACCATCTTCGGCTTTACCTCCAAGAGAAGGATTCATTCTCAGCCAGACAGCTTAAGCTGAAGGAAATCAAAGAAAGAGAAGTAACAAGCAAAGCAGCTTTTCTTCAGATTACTCAGGAGATTGAAGAACAGAAGGCCAGGCTAGCTACTTTGAGGACTCAGAGAGGTATTATTCTTCAACAAAATAGAGAGTTAGCTGCTAGTTACAGGGATGTTCTCCAGAAAGCTCAATCCATCAAGACTTCTTTAGAAGGCAAAAAGGATGTAGCCAAGGAGTGGCTTAGCCAAGAGGAAGAGGCAGTGTTTGGTAAGCAAAAGTGACTGGCTATTTGGGAGGAGCTTCGAGACTTTGACTTTGATTCCCTGTGACCCATTTCCTTTTGTCTGTAGAGATGATACTTTTATTATGTCTTATGATTTACTTTAGTACTGTATTTTAATGCTTTTCTTTTTGGACATGTACTGGTGATTATCACCCTTTCATGGATGATAACTATAGCATGATTATCACAGGATATATTTGTTTTTTAGCTCTGTTTCCTGTATGTTATCACTGTCCACAACACACATGCACTACAGCCATTCATTTACACCTCCAAATATCTAATTTTTAGCAGAAATGCTGCCGAAATTTTGAAAAATTTAAAGAAAACACACCAAAATAATATTAAAACTTCAATCAAAAGTCACACTTTATTTATTTACAAGTGGCATATAAAAGCCAACTTACAAAGCAACATACTAACAGAAAGCAAAAATACCACTAAAAGTATAATGGCATATAATTGGCCCTTGGCCCAAAAATATATTTATTTCAATTTTTTCTTACTTCTCTCAAGGTGGGGAAATATTTCTTCAAGTATATTCCATTAATAAACCTTTTGTAGGGTATGCCATCTAAACTTTCTAACCAATAGGCATTCCCCTCTAGAACCTGGTGCACTCTAAATGGCCCTTCCCAATTTGGCGTCCATTTTCCTAACTCCCTGTCTTTGGTTCCAGGAGGCAGTATAACTTTTCACACCAACTCTCCAACTTTAAACTTTTTCTTCCTGATTCTCTTATTATAAAGTCTGGAGATCCTCGTTTTTGTGCTAGCATACTGGTCAAAGCTTTAAGTTTTTCTTCATCCACACCTTCAAGCTCCATCAATATAGCCTTTGAGAATTGTTCAGGAGTCAGGTTATTCTGTCTAGCCACTCTCAAGGATGGAACATATATCTCTACAGGAAGAACAACATCGTGTCCATATGTAAGAGCAAAAGGACTGGTGCCAGTAGCTTCCCTTTTAGAAGTCCTGTATGCCCACAAAGTCTCAGATATGATTCTTGGCCAATCCCTTGGGTTATCCTCCAACATCTTTTCCAGGATTCCAATAAGGATTTTATTTGAAGCTTCTGCCTGACCATTAGCCTGAGCATAGTGAGAAGTGGAATTCAAAAGCTTGATATTATAGTCATTTGCAAATTCCCTCATTTCCTCTCCTATGAACATATTACCCTAGTCAATAGTAATAGTCTGAGGAATACCAAATCTATGGATGATATATTCCTTAATGAAGAAAATTACATCTTTCTACTCAACCTTCTTCATAGGTATAGCCTCCACCCATTTAGTGAAGTAGTCAGTGGCGACAATGATGAAACTATGGCCCTTGGATGAAGCTGGATAAATTTTGCCAATCAAGTCAATTGCCCATCCTCTGAATGGCCATAGTTTAACCACTAGATACAGGTCATCTGCAGGTACCCTTTGTATATTTCCATATTTTTGTCACTACTGACAACCTTTAGCATACTGAATGCAATCTTTAAGCATAGTTGGCCAATAGTAGCCATGTCTTTGTATCTCATCTTCCTTCCTGCTTGATGGGCCCCATAAATACCTTCATGCACTTATTTTAAAACCTCTATTACTTCTGGAAAGGCCACACATCTAAGCAATAATCCATCAAGAGTTCTTCTAAATAAATAACCCTCTAGCAAAATATAGTTTAAAGCTTGAGCTCTAACTTTGAAAGTCACTTTATTGGCAGGATTTTTAAGGTAATTTTTGATGTCTGTGCGCCAGTCCCATGCTAAGTTCATGTCAATATTGAGGGCCTCCACCTGAATCCCTCTTTCTAGAATAGAAGGATGATTTCTTTTCCAGCACAAAAATAAACTTATGAGTTAAGTCCTCAGACAACCTCAAGCTAGAGGCAACCTGAGATAATTCATCAGCTTTCCAATTTAACTCCCTAAGCACATGCATAAAAGACATACTATCAAAGGATTCAACCAATTGAATGGCCGATGCATAATAAGGAATTAAAGAAATACTGGTACACTTATACTCTCCCATCAACTATTTAAGAACAAGCTGAGAATCACCAATTATCAAGATTTCTTTTGCACCAAGATCTTATAGAATTTGAAGGCCTATAATCAAAGCCTCATATTCAGCTTGATTGTTAGTACATTCAAAATCCAAATTAAAATTGAGAGTCGTTTTAGTTCCTTCAGGTGATGTAATCACCACTCCTGCCCCAGTTGACTTTTCTGTAGATGAACCATCAAATTTGAGGATTTATGGCTAGATCTCTACTCTACATACTGGAAGTTCAATTTCTTTTTCATCAATAGTGTCAGGAGTAGGGTGGTCAGCTAGGAAATCTGCCAAAGCTTGACCTTTTACTGACTTTTGGGGAAAATATACCAGATTGAACTCAATTAGGCCCAATAACCATTTGCCAATCTTTCCAGATAGCACTGGCCTGTTCAACATATATTTCATCAAATCAGTTTGAGAAATTACACACACCCTATGCTTCAACAAATAGTGTCTCAGTTTAGTATATGTAAAGTACAATGTCAAACACAATTTCTCAACATATGTATATTTCACCTATGTTGGAGATAAAATCCTACTTAAATAGTAAATTGCATGTTCATGACCTACTGAATCATTTTGGGCTAACAAACATCCAATAGATTCATTTACGGTAGATATGTAAAGTCTTAAAGGAATTTCCTCTCTCGGAGGAACTAACACAGGTGGTTGAGAAAGATGTTGCTTAATTCTATCAAAAGCATTTTGGTGTTTTTCTTCCCATTTAAAATCAGCTATTTGTCTCAACTTTAACAAATCAGAAAATTTCTTAGTCTTTCCAGCAAGATTAGAAATAAACCTGCGAAGATAATTGACTTGCCCTAGGAACCTTTGTAGCTCATGCTTAGTTTGAGGCGGCCTGGCTTCAAGCACAACTCTTGCCTTATTTTTGTCTATCTCCACACCTCTTTGATGCACTAGAAATCCCAGAAAATTTTTAGCTTGCATACTAAATGCACATTTAAAGGGATTAAGCATTAATTGGTAAACTCTCATTCTCTCAAAGCTTTTTCTCAAATGCGAAACATGATCAGTGGCTTTTTTAGATTTTACCACTATGTCATCTATGTAAATCTCCATATAATGGCCAATCATGTCATGAAAGATCGTATTCATGGCCCTCTGATAGGTAGCACCTGCATTCTTCAGCCCGAAGGGCATGACCAGCCACTCAAATGTCCCAATAGCTCCAGGACACCTGAAGGCAGTCTTGGAAACATCCTCTTTGATTATGAAAATTTGATTATAACCTGAAAAGCTATCCATGAATGACAACAATTCATTCCTGGCGGTAGCATCAATTAATATATCAGTTACAGGCATAACATACACATCCTTAGGGGTAGCTAAATTCAAGTCTCTGAAATCAACATAAACTTGCAATTTACCATTCTTTTTCATAATAGGCACAATATTGGAAATCCATTCAGCATACCTGGTTGGCCTTATGAAGCCAGCCTTAAGAAGCTTTTGGATTTCATTCTTCACCTTCAACTCTACCTCCTTTGACATTCTTCTGGGAGGCTGCTGGAATGGGCGAAACTCAGGTTTGATTGGAAGGCAGTGCTCCACTACCTCCCTGCTCAGTCCTGGCATTTATGTATAATCCCATGCAAAACAATCTTTGTAGCTCTGCAGTAACTCTATTATTTCCTTCTTCAGTTCAGGTTTCAATAAAGAACTGATATAAGTAACCTTTGGCTCATGATCAGTACCTAGTTTTATTTCCTCCAATGGATCCTGAACTTCATGTTTGTAATCTTGAAGGCGAATTGGTGCCTCCTGTACATCTTCCATTTTTAATTCATCAATGTTTTCATCTAATTCCTCTTCACCAAGAATTTCTGTCCTATCTACTTCCATACTTTCTCTAACTAACTTCTTCAACACCTGCTGCACATGTACCTTCTTTATGGCAGCTGCAGCCACTGCATGTTCTTCCTTGGTGTAACTATTCATCAATAATTTCCTCAATAATAGGAAGCCCTATCGGCCTGTATGGCACGATGGATTTGTATAATAAATCTGACTGCTGTTGAAGCACCTCCTCTATGTCTTCTTTTGGAACGGGAATAGGTTTTGATTCAGACTTGGGCCTACCTCCAGTAAATTTGATAGGTCCAAGGTCCACATCATAAAATCTAGCCTCTAGATTATCAGAACAAGTACTGAAAGGCTTATTATTTTCCCACACCACTTCTACTTCATCATTATTCCACAAAAGTAAGAACTGATGTAGAGAGGAAGGTACACACCAGTTGGTATGAATCCAGTCCCTTCCTAGTAACAAATTATAGCTTGCACTAGAATCCACCACAAAGAATGCATTTAGAGATCTTTTACTGCCCACAGTAATTTCAGCTGGTAGAACTCCAATTATTTTTGTGACTTCTCTTGTGAAAGCAGCCACTGTGATATCGGTAGCTATCAACTCTTCTTCTATTTTTCCCAATGAATGCAACAACCTGAATGGCATAATATTCACTGCCAACCCATTAGCAACAAGGACCCTGGAAAAGGGTTTTCCATTGAGATGTTCTCTAATGTAAAGGGGACTGATGTGTCTAGTAGCTTCCATAGATGGTTTCTCCATGATAATTCTTTTAGGAAAATTCGTCCTAGTGGCCTGAATAGTCACTCCACTAATAAGTTTCTCATCCTCTAGGGGTATTGCCCCCTGAGTGTTCTGAATTTCAATAACCTCCTCCCACATCACTTTGTTGCATCATGAATTCTTTAGGCAGAATGACTGAGGATGTAGCACATCCAAATAGCATTGGTTCACCATCCATAGTAAAGCTATCAATCTCCATATCATCCAGCATATTCGGTTCCTCATCAAGTAGCATTAGATCATCTGAACTATTGACAGATTCTTTCTTCTCCAAGTCAGAAGTTGAGTCCTTAGTTGCCTTTTGTCTAAATTTTGATATTGCACCAGAGTGGTTTTCTGGCTCCTTTTACCTTCGTTCAACTGCTCTTTGCCTTTGAAGCCTCCTCTTCTGTGTCCGAGTAGGTGATTGAAGAAACTTTTTATGTTCTACTCTACGCCATTGTTGGTTGGTTTGTACATGAGGTAGAAGAACGAATCTGGGTTGTCTCTTTTGGAATCTTGGTGGTGGCCTTCCCTCATCTCTTCTAGGCTTGTAACTTCTTTCTGGTGTAAAGGAAGGGGAAAACCTCCTATTTTCAAAATTTGGCCGTGACTGTGGTCTCCAGTGGCTCCTGCCTCTGATTGGCCTTCTGTTAGAACCTTGGATTTGTCCTTCCTCTTTATTCCTCTTTCTCCATCCTGAAGAAATAGCACCACTTACAAGAATTTGATTATTATTAGCAGGTGGCTTAGAATATTTCACCATATAATCAAACTTGCCAGAAGGCTGGCCCAGTGTGTCCCAGACTTTCTACTTTTCTTTAATCTTTTTCTTCACATCCAGTAAGGCTTTTAAGTTAACATTAACAAAATTTACTGTAGCTACTGGGGAAAAAGGATCCTCTTCAATCAATATTGCATCCTTTTTCTCAGGGAATTTGAGAATACCCTTATTGATCCGATCTTGTACCACATTCCTAAACACCCAACAGGCATTGGTAGAGTGATTAAATGAGTTATGGTACTTACAGTAATCCTTTCCCTTTAATTCCTCCTTGGAAAACATTTTATGGTCTGGAGGTAGTTTGATGAAGTCTTCCTTCAGGAGAAAATCGAAGATCTGCTCTATTTTTAAAACTTCAAAGGTATACTGATTTTGGGGATTGGATCCTTGCGGCTTCTTCCAGACTTCTTTTCCAAAAATGGACAGACACAGGAACCAGTAACCACCAGGTCAGCTACTGCTACTTCAGTATTTGATACCTCCTGGAAATAGGTACCCATGGCATTTTTCCTTCTTTGATTTTCTTCTCGCAAAAGCTCTTCGTACTCACTAACCTTCGCAACCAGCTCATAAAAGTCACGAAATTCCATGCCTTGAAATTTCTTTCGTAACTCGATATCCAGACCTCTTTGAGCCATTTTCACATACTTTGACTCAGGGAGAAATATTTTTCACATGTTCCTCATCTTCTTGAACCTTGCAATAAACAAGTCTGTAGTTTCACCAGCCCTTTGACTCATCCTTGACAGTTCTGCTATGCACACTTCAGGTTCTGCTTGGAAGAATTGTGTATAAAACTGTCTCTTCATCTCCTACCAAGTAAAAATAGAATTCTTCGGTAGCGTAGCATACCATGTGAAGGCTGCACATGTCAGTGTGTTAGGAAACAACCTCAGACGGTAATTAGTAAAATTCTCATAATTAGCCAATTCACCATACTGAATTGTGAACCGTGCTATGTGTTCCAAGGTAGACTGCCCATCTTCCCTAGAGAATAATGAAAATTCAGGAATGCGATACCCCCTAGGATATGGATTATCTCTATCAATTGCATCAGGATATGGCTTGTGAAATTTAGGACGGCCAATTTGGTGCAGTCCAGGCCCATACAATTCTTGCACAAGATCCCTCACAGCGTCCAAATCAACTCCTACACCTTTTGGGGCTTGGGGTAATGGCAGATAAGGCTGAGGTATTATATTTGGCCTTTGAGGAAATGGTAAGTTACCTAGAGGAAATGTCATTTATCCTTGGGGTAATGGAATTTACCCTTGGTGAACATTTCCCCCCGAGCCTCTTCCCTGCTGATTAGTCTCCAGATCATAAATCCCAGATTGCAAATTGGGGTTTGTCCTGCCAAACATTTGGTTATTAGGAATTAATCTAACAGAATTAGCACCATTACCATTGTTACCATTTCGAGCAGTATTCAGATTAGTTCCTTTGCTAGATTCTTCCCTCCTATGTGGGGGAATGTACTTTTCTTCCATCAAATTCTGGACTCCAGGCCTAGCAGTAGATGATGAATTTCTAGTATCTCCTTGGGGTGGGCCTGCTACCCATGGAGATGGATTTTGCTTCATGCTCTCATCCATTTTGGTGAATAATGCATTAATTTTCTATAGAGTAGCACTTATCAGAGCCAATGAGTTTGAAACTTCCTTCATTCCATCAGCAAAGATGGTTCGGGCATCTGAGCCTCGATTGCAGTTACAGTTGCAGTTATAACAATAACTTCTATTTCTTGGCCATCAGAGCCAGTAGGTACCCCGCTTAAGGACTAGGTCTGCTCAAGAGGCACTAGGTTTTCATGTTGTTCAGTATCATCACCAGTAGTGTTTACTGGCAGGTTATTGGTAGAGTCACCAATGTTAAAGATGTCTTTTCCGCTTCTGAGTCTGGTCATCCCGCTGGAATGGATCCTACCGAGCGTGCCAAAAGATTGTTGGCATAAATTTTGGCAAACTGGATGTCAAGTCCCATCGAGCGTGCCAAAAGATTATTGGAGTAAATTTTTGACAATCAAATGTTCGAGCGTGTCAGGGAAGATTAATTTTTTGAATTTATATTTTCTGACTCCTTTCAGACAATGTGGATTTCCAAACACCTTTACTACAATTTGTTTGAGTTCTAAGGGATGAAAATATTTGTGTTTGACTATAATGGATAAATTGACTGCTGGAGGTAATGATAATTTACTAGAGGTAATGAAAGTATGTTTGAGGTAATTAAAAATAAGCTAGGGGTAATGCTGGGGGTAATTGAAAATAAGCTAGGGGTAATGCTGGAGGTAATGATAAAAAAGATAACAATAAGCTTAAAGAAATCTGAAATTGTATTAAAATAGTAATAATACAAACTTTAAGCGTAAAACACTGTAAGCTAAGGGAAATAACTATAAGAAAATTGTTAAAATTGGATTTACTGATTTGCTGATTGTTGTTGATTGGATTGTTGGATTATGTATTTTGATTTTTTTTACTATGCTGCTTGCCTTCCTTTATAGTCCACCATCTTCATGCATAAGTAAATTTTTATTGAACGTCACCATGATTACCCTTAATAATTCTTTCAATAACTTCTGTAATTTGCGCATTACCTCTAGCAACTCTACAGCCTTTGCTATTTTTCTCCAATTATCTCTAGAAGATTCTTGCTTCAATTCAAAGTTTTCTTTTCTCAATCAATTTTAAACAGGCTGGACATTGATGCTGGGCTTCATTTGGGCCTCGATTTTAATTGCAAATCCAATATTATATTTGGGTATAAACAGTTTATATTGCCAATCTCTTTATGTGAAGAATTACAAAGGATGATAAATTCCTTCTGGTGGGGATCTAATCCAGGAAAGTGTAAGAAAATTCACTGGGCATCATAGGAGAAACTATGTCTCAGGAAGGAATATGGAGGCATGGGGTTTAGACACTTTCACAATTTCAATATTACTATGGTGGGCAAGCAAGTGTGGAATTTGATATCCAATCCCAACAATCTTTCTTATAAAGTTATCAAAGCTAAATACTATCCATCAGGGGATATTTTTTCAGATTAATTAGGTTCTAACCCAAGCCTTATTTGGAGGAGTATTTGGATGTCAAAGGAGACATTTGGCAAGGGCTTTTGGTGGAGAATTTGTGAAGGGTCTGATATTAGAGTTTGAAAAGACCCATGGATCCCCAATGATAGTAATTTTTTTCCTAGTTCCTTGATTGTTAAGGGATTGAAAGATATCACAGTGAGGGATCTCTTTATGCCCAGCTCTCAAGAATGGGATGTTGAATTATTGGAAGAAATTTTCTGTGCTACAGATGTTGCTAATATTATACATATGCCAGTGGGTGTTCAGGGGGAGAGTGAAAGAATTGCATGGCACTATACTTCGAAGGGCATTAATAATGTGAAGTTGGGTTATCAAATGGCAGTAGTTGAGTATTTGGATAATGGCATTGTGCATGAAGAATTTAAGTGGAATGATAGTTGAAAGCTTCCAATCCTACTAAGGTTAAAGTTTACTTCTGAAAGTTAGGAATGGGTTTTCTTCCATCTGGTGAGAAGCTGTCATTGAAGGGGGTGGAGGTGAATAATAATTGTTGGATTTGTAGAGCTTACGGAGACTATTACTTCCATATTTTTATTGATTGCCCCTTTGCTCACCTGTGTTGGCAGAAGGCATCAGTTCATTTGACAAATATTCAGTGAGACTATTTTTCAGAGTGGTTAGGTGATATGTTTGCAAGTCTTGATTTTGATATAAAGTCGAGGATGATTATGGTTATAACACCCGTATTTTAGATGTACTATTCATACATTATGTATTCATGACATATAGAGTCCAGTTGTGGAATATGTTTAAGTATGAAAATGTATATGTTGGTAGAGAGAGGCTTAATTGTAAGATAAGTTTAGGGTCAGATTATCATAAATGAAAGTTGTGGGCTATTGTACAATATGTCCATTTTATTAAGGGGCTAAGTAGCTATTTTGATGATATTTTGTTATATTATTAAGTATTATTATATTTGTTATTTGGTGATAAATATGGATTTAATTATTGGTTTGATAATGATTAAAGAAGACTTTTGGGAGGTAATTTGTTAGCTTGTGATTAATGGGTGCTTAAATGTGTATATTTAAATGTATGTGTGTATGTTGTTTAGGTAGAGTGTGTAGAGATTAGGATAAGAAGAAGAATGAGTTTTTGATTGAGTTTAGAGAGCTTTAATTCTTGTTCATATAAGCATTTGGGAAGCATTAGAAGTCTTATATCCATTGGAGTTTAGTAGGTAAGCATTAATTATGTTTTCGATTGAATTTGATTGAGTTGTAATTTTTGTGAAATTCAGATTCTGTTCCTCTATTTTTTCAGTCCCATTGTTTGATAATAACTTGAGTTATAATGCTCTGAATTGAGCATGGTTAAACTTTCTAGAAACTTCAAAGAGTCTTCTATATTTCTTATGTTTTAAGTTCGGACTGATTTTATGGTTAAGTAAGGCAATTAGAGCCGGACATTTTGTTGCTCACTTAATGCTCTATTTTACCCGAATGGATTCTAAAATCGATAACTAATTCCATACTTGTCCGAATTAAGTAATTTTAATTGGAATTTGTAGTAGACATCTAATCCTAGCTTCAGTAGCAATTTGGGGGTAATTAGATTTGTATGTGCACCTTTAAGTCATATTGAATTTTAAACACCAAATTGCATCTAATGAGATTCAATGTAAGTACCATGTTTATTTATTGAATTGATATATAATTATGTGTAGGGGTTGATAAAGGAAAGGAAAGTACTCATAATTGAAAGAAAACCTTTGTTGAGGTTAGAGGCATATGAAGGTAAGTAATTACTTACACATATTATATATATATGCTAAGCTGTTTGTGTGCATATTTTATGTATTGGTAATGTGATGTGGATGTTGGCAATTGATGATATATATGTGTGGTGTAGTGGATACTATATGTGTATATGTTGAAAGTTATGATAATGAGCTTTAATGGAATATTGGTGAATGATTGTTATAATGACTTGTTGAGATACAATTGCATGAAATTATATTATGTTATATTCGTTGTGATGTATTTCACTTGAAAGTGAAATGTGTGAGGAATGTGAGGATGTATGATTATGAGATGGACAAGTTGAGCCGGGTATATAGCTACCAATGTGAGAAGTAAGACTGAGCCGAGTAGATAGTCTCACCAATGGCCATTTGATTGATATTGAAATATTATGTGAGATAGGCAAGCTGAGTCGGGCGTATAGCTACCCATGTGCGATAGTGAGACTGAGCTGGGTGAATAGTCTCACTAAATAGCCATTTAATTGATAATAAATTGTGAAGAATAGAGCCAATGAGGCTATGTGTGAGGAATTTATATGAGGAAAGGTCCGGCCGGATACTAACTCTTGCATTGAAATATGCATACTTTGAATTTATGCATTTGAATGAGATTCCATTTATGAATGGGTTATTCTAGTTATAAAATAATGAATATGGATGTTTAAATCTTATGAATTATTGAGAATTTTTATGTTGATGAATGAATTGGTGATGTTTGGTATATTTATGAAGTGTTTTTAAGTTTGATTTGTGTTACAGTTGAGTATGGAATGGTTTGGAAAGCATTAGGAAGGCAAAGGGGAGGTTTTGGCCAAGTTGGGGCTGCTCACAGTCAGCTCGTGACCGTGAGGGTGCAACCATGAGCACCCAGCCCTTTTTGCACTAAAAATTAGTTCTAACTAAGGTGCTCATGGTTTGGCTTATGACTGTGAGAAGCCCGCTCGCGGTCTCGAGCCTCTTCCTCGCGACTGTGAGGACGCGACCGTGAGGAGCACAACCTCCTCCTTTTTCATAATTTTGTCTCATTATTTTTACAATAACTTGAGCTGTAGAGCTTCAAATGGAGCATGGTTTGATGATTGAAAAACTTTAAAGAGTTTTCTACAACTTTTATGTTTTAAGTTTAAGTTGAATCTATCGTTAAGATTCTCTAACTGAGCTTAACATTTTAGTGCTCACTTGCTCCTTCTTCATTTGGACTCCCGTACGTGCCCAAAGTAGTGCCAATGGTTATGTAACTTTATGGTGATTGTATATAGACTTAGTAGAGGATTAAAAAACTATATTTTGATCATTAGAATGTGTCTTATTTATATGATTATATGCTTTATTAGATCAACTCTTATATGATATATATATGTGTACAATTGTATTAGTAGTTACTTATTAAGTTGCAAACTCACCCCTTTACTGTTAAAACTTTTCAGGACTTGATTAGAATAAGGGCTTGAAGCTTGCATTTGAGTTATTAGGTGGGCCGAAGCGAGCTATCGTGTATCCGACTATCATCTCCCATATGCATTTTGGCATTTTTATTGTAGAATTATATTAAGTTGTTCATTTGTGAATCATATATGTGTAATGCTAATCACTCTTTATTTTTATGGGTATTGGTTCTATAAAGTACGTTTTATCTAAGAAATTTTATTATGCCTCGTGTGGATGTTAGTTTGCGCCATGTGTGTTTGTTTGAGTATGACCACGTGTATGGTTATAGTTTTGGGCATCACATTTAGTGGTATCAGAGCAGAGATTAGATTTTCTTGGGATATGAGTACATGTTGCCTTCATGGCATATAATATATAAGTCATAGGTGACCAATAATAATATATGTTGCATATGTCAGGATGGAAATACACCAAGCTCCACATATCGGCCCAGAAGAGTCATCAGAGTCTGTGCATGGTCAATCACCAATGCATTCAGTAGGTGCACCTGCACAATTACAACCTCAACCTCCTCCTGCACAAGCTGCATATCCACCATTTATACAGGACTTTGTTTAGATTATAAAGGAGGTGACCCAAAAATAAGCGGATAGTACTCTAGATGATCACTATGAGAAGATAAAGAAATAAGGTGCCAAAGTTTTTACTGTGACCACCAATCCAATGGTGGCTGAAGAGTGGTTAAGAAACACAGATAGAGTTTTGAACTGAATAGAATGTACAATGGAGAAGAAGGTGAGCTATGCAACATCTTTATTTGAGCAAGATACACTTGACTAGTGGGAGACTGTGCCCGAAAGTAGAAGTGTACCGGAGATATTAACATAGGCTGATTTCTTGAAGGAGTTCACTGATAAATACATGTCAGTTGCTTATGAAGCTAAACAGAAGTTGGAATTCTTCAATTTGAAGCAAGATGATTTATCAGTTGCCAAATACAAGGTTCGGTTTATCAGACTTTCAAAATATGCACTGGAAGAAGTAGCAACTGATGAGTTAAAGAGAGACAAGTTTGAGAGAGGGTTGAGCCTTGAAATCCGAGAATGGATAACCATTAAACCACCTACCTATAGGGATCTACTGGAGACAACACTTAGAGCTGAAGAAATAATAGTAGAGAGAAACACATTAGAAGCCAAGAGAAAGAGAGCTACTAGTACATTTACCACTTCAGCAAGAACCAGCAGTAGATCATTCTTCAGGGGTGCTGGGTTCCAACGAGGAAGTTTTAGAGGGTGTGGGTCGATTCGACCTAGCCAATCATCAGGGAGCACCTTTATCAAAGGAAGTGGACGGGTAGATAGTCGAAGAAATATTGCTAGAGGTAGATCCATAAGTGGCATGTTAACTCCAATATGCAACAAGTGTGGTAGATTTTATTTTGGGAAATGTTGGGGTCCAAAACCTAGCATATGCTATCATTGCAACCAACCAGGTCATTTCATAAGGGATTGCCCATTGAGGATAGGTATTGGAGGATCCCAAATGACAGTCCAAAGTAGTGATGGGGAAAATTTTCCACAAGCTAGTATAGTTAGAGGTCGTGGAAGAGAAAGTGGAATGAGCACTTTAGCACCGACCGAATCTATTGGTCAAACTCCAAGTCAAGCCAGAGTTTATGTCATAACCAGACAAGAAGCTCATAATGCACTAGATGTAGTGACAGGTACCTATACTATCCTTGGTTATGATGCCTTTGTATTAATAAATCCAGGTTCTACATGATCATTTATATCATATGAATTTGCATTAAAAGTTAATGGTGTTATTGAATTATTAGAACATAATATTTATGTATCTATGCTGGCCGGGGGTGTAGTAGTTGTGAATAGGGTGGTTAGATCATGTCCAATAGTAGTAAATGATATGATTTTACATACAGACTTGATAGTCATCAAATTAGAAGAGTTTAATATGATTTTGAGGATGGATTGGTTGTCTCATTACCATGCTATTATTAATTATTATACAAAGGAAGTGGTGATAGAGATTTCGGGACAGAGAAAAGTAGTGTTAGTAGGAGAGAGGAAATTTATTCCTGCTTATCTTATTTCTGCTACAATAGCATTTCAATTGATTAGAGATGGGTGTGAAGTGTATTTGGCCAATATTGTTGATACATCAAAAGTGAGTCCGGTGGAGATAGATGTAGTAGTTGTTAAAGAATTTCAAGATGTATTTCTAGAGGAATTGCCAGGTTTGCCACCACATTGATAAGTGAACTTTGAGATTGATACCATACCAGGGGCGACACCGATATCACTAGCTCCATACAGAATAATACCTTTAGAGTTGAAAGAATTAAAGAAGCAATTGGAAGAATTGTTAGAAAAAGAGTTCATTAGGCTAAGTATATCGCCCTGGGGAGCACCGGTGTTGTTTGTGAAGAAGAAAGATGAAAGTTTGAGACTGTGTATTGACTACAAGCAATTGAACAGGATCACAGTGAAGAATAAATATCCATTGCCTAGAATTGACAATTTGCTTGACTAGTTAAAGGATGCTTCAGCATTTTTAAAGATTGATCTGAGATCTGGTTACTAGTAACTTTGAATAGCAGAAAGTTCCATTCTAAAAACGGTATTTAGAACCTAATATGGACACTTTGAGTTTTTAGTCATGCCATTCGGGTTAACCAATGCACCAGAAACCTTTATGTCTTTGATGAATAAGACCTTCCAACCTTATTTAGATCAGTTTGTTATTGTATTCATAGATGATATACTCATTTATTCATTAAATCAAGAAGAATATGAGAAGCATCTCTGAATAGTTTTACAAATACTTCAGGATAAGCAGTTGTATATGAAATTTAATAAGTGTAAATTCTGGATGGAGGAAATTGCGTTCCTTAGCCACATTGTGTCTAAAAAAGGAGTACAACTGGATTCATCAAAGATTAGAGCTATTTTGGAGTGGTAAGTACCTAGAAATGTAACCGAGATTTAAAGTTTATTGGGTTTAGCCGGTTATTATATAAGATTTGTGAAGGATTTTTTCGTTATTGCCAAACTATTGACAACCTTATTGAAGAAAAATATTCCTTATCAATGGGATAAAGCATGTCAACGGAGCTTTGAAAAGTTGAAAGAAACTCTCACTACGACTCCTATTTTAGCATTACCAACTGGTAATGAAGGCTTTATGGTATACACCGATGCTTCAGGATAAGGATTAGGTTGTGTGCTTAGGCATAATGGAAGGGTGATAGCCTATATATCTCGACAACTATGGCCTCATGAAATAAACTATCCAACACATGATTTGGAGTTAGCCGCCATTGTACACGCCTTAAAGACTTAGAGGCATTACTTATATGGAGAGACATTTTCTATCTTCACCGACCATAAAAGCTTGAAGTATATTTCTACTCAGAAGGAATTGAACTTGAGACAATGAAGATGGATGGAATTATTGAAGGATTATGATTGCATCATCAAGTATCATCCGGGAAAGGCCAATGTCGTAGCGGATGCTTTAAGCATAAAAACTAAAGAGGGCACTACTGGATTGATTTGTCATGATATGGAAAAATTAGTGGAGGCAATGAATGTTTTAATTGATATTGAAGTAGACCATTTATTAGCTACATTATAAATCAAACCATCACTGGAGGACCAAATTCAAGATGTCCAAATGGAAGATGCTTACTTGAAGAATATGAAAGAGAAGGTAGAAGCGGGACTCAATACACAATTTACCATAAAAGAGGATGGTATGTTGATGATTGAAAATCGTGTGTGTATGCCAGATAACGGTGAATTAAGGAAGCAAATCATGAATGAAGCACATACCGCTCCATATGCGATGCATCCTAGTAGCACAAAATTGTATCAAGATTTGAAGTCATTTTATTGGTGGCCAGCAATGAAAAGAGATATAGTAGAATTTGTTGCAAGATGTTTAATTTGTCAACAAGTAAAGGCAGAACATCAAGCTCCTATTGGGAAGCTACGTCCTTTGGCAATACCGGAATAGAAATGGGAAAAGATCGCTATGGATTTTGTGATTGGACTGCCTTGTACTTTTCAGAAGCATGATGCGGTATGGGTGATAGTTGATCGGTTGACCAAGTCGGCTCATTTTTTGCCGATACAAACAAGTGATTCTTTAAACAAGTTAGCATCCTTATACATTATAGAATTTGTGAGGCTACATGTAGTTACTTTATCTATTATTTTTGATAGAGACCCAAGATTCACTTCACATTTCTAGGACAGTTTGCAAAAAGCTGTAGGGACAAAGTTGCATTTTAGTACTGCTTTTCATCCACAAACAAATGGTCAGTCAGAAAAGATGATCCAGACATTGGAAGATATAATGAGAGCTTGTACCTTAGAGTTTAAAGGCAATTAGGATGATCACTTACTATTATTAGAATTTACCTATAACAATGGATATCACTCTAGCATCGGAATGGAGCCTTATAAAGCTTTGTATGGGAGAAAATATAGAAGCCCAATATATTGGGATGTTGAGGGCTTAAGGCAACTTAAAGGTCCAGATGTGGTGCAAAAAATGATAGATAAAATTCAAGTGGTCAAGAAATGTTTGAAAGCAGCATAAGATCGTTAGAAAAGCTATGTAGATTGACACCACTGGGAGATGGATTATCAAGTTGGTGTCTTCTTGAAAGTATCACTATAGAGAGGAATTTTAAAATTTGGAAGGAAAGAAAAATTAAGTCCATGATACGTGGGACCATATGACATTTTGGAGAAGGTGGGACTATTAGCGTACAAATTAGCTTTGCCAAGAGAACTGTCTTCTATACATAATGTATTCCATGTATCCATATTAAGGCGATATAGATCGGATCCAAGTCATGTGATACAAGAGCCTGAGATAAAGATATCCAAGGGATTGACGTATGTAGAAGAACCGATGGAAATCCTAGATCGGAAGGTGAAGCAGTTGAGGAATAAAGAGATTCCAATTATGAATATGAAAATGTTACGCTGAAGCTAGACCTATAAGTCTACTTCAAATCCCAACTAGAATTACTCGATTTAGAGGTGTGTGAAATTAATTATGGATTTTTGAGTAAAACTGGGTAAAACAGAAAAACAGAGTTGCCAGCATGAGCACAAAAATATTAAGCTGTGCCAATTACCCTTAACAGCAGAATCAACTCTACCTTAAAACACAAAAATTGTAGAGGACACTCTAAAGTTTCCAGAGCATCAAACTTTTCTCAAATCAGAGGTCTACAACTCAACTTATGCTCAAAATACTAAGACTGATATATGCTGAAAAACAGAATCCGAAATTCACATATCACAACCTAACATCAATCAACCAAAATAAAGGTAAGGCTTACCAAAATGATGCTCAATCCACTTATAGATCTTCTATAGCTCTCCAAATTGAGTCTTAGATAAGTAGAGAAAAATATAAAAATCTTCCAAAGCTAACCCCAAATTCCTCTTCTTCTTCCTCTCTAACAAAAATCTCTATATTTTAAACATATACACATACACACACTCACACACACACTTCACCATTTGTCCCCTCTAAAAGTCTCTTCCTCATAATTACTAATTCTCATAATAATAATAATAATAATAATAATAATAATAATATCAACAATTATTTCTAAATAAAATAAAAATAAATATCACTCATCTCTACACACTCCCTTGTTAAAATTGGATTATTACCCAAAAATTCATAACTTTCTATTTACACAAAATAGTTCAAAACTTTCATAACAAATATACCCTTCTCTACCACATGCACATACTCAACTTAAATATAATTCGCAACTCTACTATAAATGTCATGGAAAATATGATGCATGAGCAGTGTTTTAAAAACACGGGTGTTATATTATCATTATATGATATTTACTCAATATTGAATCTATTAATAGTACTCAATTATAGTAAAATAAAAAAGATGCTACAAATTGAGTGGAATAAAATGAAATTGGTATTTGTCTACTCACTTGTTGCCTGTAGAATGATTTGGTCTTCAACTTAGACTAAAATCAAATATTGTGATAGAATGATTTGGTCTTCAACTGAGACTAAAATCAAATATGGTGATAGTATGGTGTTGTTGGTATACCTACGGCCTACGGTTCATGGTTCATAGTTTGGTACGTGGTGGCCAATAAGATTTATAGAATAATTTGTATAATAACATTAAAACTAATTTAAATTATAAACACAGTTTTTTTTATTATACTTAATAATTTTTATTTACTTAATATTAAATTAATATTATATAATATTTACTTATTAATTTAATTAATATTGTATAATATTTACTTATTAATTTAAATTATATTTACTTAATATCAATACTAATTTACATGAAAAATATGTAGTTTTATTTAATTTTTAAGATATTTAATAATTTAAGTTTTATTTATTTAACACTAAATTGATATTATATAATATTGCTTTATTATTGTATTTACTTAATACTTATACTTAACTAGTTATATATCCGCGTGTTGCATAAGCTGCTTATATTTATTGTTATTTTTTTAATGTTTAATATATTATATCTACTTTTACATTTATTGAAAATTATTATATATATATATATATATATATATAATATAACAGCATTTTAATAGTTTAGGGGAATGATTTTTTAATATTTTATTTAGAAAAATATTTTATTTTTTTAAAAAAATACATATATAATAATAATAATTGATGAAGAATATTAGTTATTTAAACTAAAAGTAATTTCTCAAATTAAAAAATTTTATTTCTATTATAACATTTAGAAAATTTAAAAAAATTTATTTCAATTATAACATTTAAGCTCCGTTTGTTTGTGGAAAATATTATTCTTGAAAATATTTTCCCTTATTTTCTAATGTTTGGGTTACCAAAAAAATAAGTCAAAGAAAAATAAGTTACTAGTTAAAGGAAAATAACTTAAAAATATGGGAAAGTGAAAAGTTATTTTCCAAGACTTGAATACCTATCAAATATAGAAAGAAAAAAAAATCAAATATAATATTACCATTTCTATATAATATTGTATAATTTAGAAAAAAACTTTATTGCAAACCAAATACCAAAAAAAAATTTCAACTAATTTTCTAGTGTTGTATCCAAACATCAAAAAATATTATACTTTTCTATAAAATATTTTTCTGAGATAAAATATTTTACTTGAACAAACGAAGCCTTAGAATAATTTTTTTATATATTTTTTATAGAAAAATATTGTGAATTTTAATAAATCAACACATAAACTTTTAGAGGTAAATGCTCAAATATGGGAGAGACACTTGTCAAATTTTAGATTTAATGACTTTGGAGCTCAAGATTTAATATATACTAATCGTATATCCGCACGTTGCGTGGACTGTTTATATTTATTGTTATTTTTTATTTTTATATTTATTGGAAATTATTTAGTATTTTGACATGTTGATTGATTATGTCAATTTATTATATATATATAAACCCTTCTTCATTTTGACGGTTTAGAAGAAGGGTTTTTAATATTTTATTTAGAAAAATATTTTAAAATTTTTAAAAGGAATAATAATAATTGATAAAGAATATTAGTTATTTAAACTAAAAGTAATTTCTCAAATTTAAAGAATTTTATCTATATTATAAAACATAGAAAATTTAAAAAATTTTATTTCAATTATAACACTTAGAATGACTTTTTTTAATTATTTTTTTATAGAAAAATATTATGAATTTTAATAAATCAACACATAAGCCTTTAAAGGTAAATGCTTAATTATGAGGAGACACATTTGTCAAATTTTGGGTTTAATGACTTTGGAGTTAAGAATTTAATATATATATATATATATATATATATATATATATATATATATATAT
>CATIWO010139772.1:0-10919 GCA_949673435.1 Macaranga tanarius | reverse complement strand
ATATATATATACTAAACTCATTGAATATGTACATGACCAACATTTCATATGTGCTTGCATCTATACACAAGAGTATAGAACATAGAGCTACAATGTACACAAAATGCCAAAATGCTATGCAGGAGGAAGATTGGGTACACCACTCGCTTTAGCCCACCTAGAGACTTGGATGCAAGCTTTAAGCCCTTAGCCTAACCAAATCCTAAAAATATTCAACAGCGAAGGGGTGAGCTTGTAACTCAATAAGTAACTACGAATACCATTGCATACAGACACTAAACACATAATAATTATGCCTTAAAGAAGCATATAAATACTAATAATAAGCATTATAACCATGATCATGAAGTTACAACACCGTTGGCACTATATCGAGTGCATTCGGAAGTCAAAATATAGAAGGAGAAAATGAGCACTAAAATGTTAAGCTCATTTTAAGAATATTGTAAATATATTTTGGAAATTTTTAAAACTTAGAACTTGTAGAAGACTCTTTAAAGTTTCTATAGCATCAAACCACGCCTCATTTGGAGGTCTATAGCTCAAGTTATGGTCAAAATACCATAACTATACATGATGCTGCATATGGTCGTGCACATAGCCATGCCTGAGGCTCAATTTCTCACCTCTGGCACACATGGGCGTGCCTGATTGGGTGTTTTTCGCATGGGCGTGCAGAGGCACTACCAGACTGACTATGTCGTACTCTTTTGACCATAACTGCTTCTACCGAACTTGGATTCAAGTGATTCAAAAAGCTACGGAAAGCTAACTCAGAGAACTATAACTTTTATGAAGACACCTAGGCTGAATTCATTTATATGAATTAATCAAAATGCCCTTGAAATTGGTTGAAAAGTCAAACATAAGACTCTAACCTACATCAAGCCATAATAACCCATGCTAAGCTTACTAAGTTCCACCAAATCATTCATCAACACATAATTCTCAACCATTCACAAATGTAAAGCATTCATATACCTCATTCACAATTAGAAACAACCCATTCTCATATTTCATTTCATTCAAAGTACAATTTTATAACATACATAACCCAAAACAATAGTTAGTATCCGATCGGACCTTTTCTCACATAATTTTTCCTCACACTTAGCCTTATTGGCTTTATACCTCACAATTCCAATATCATTCAATGGCTATTAAGTGAGACTATCCACCTGGCTCAGTCTCACATCACACATGGGTAGCTATACACCCGGCTCAGCTTGCCCATCTTGCATAATCAGTGGGGACTATCTGCCCGGCTCAATCCCACTATCACACAATAATCACATTTCCTCACTTTCCTCACATATTTCACCTTTAAGTGAAATATAACATAAACAACACAACATAATACATTTCCATACAATTGCATTGTAATAATGCCAATCATATCCACAATATATTCAATGTATTCCACAAGCACAATGATAATATTAGCATTTATCTCACCACAACAAACTATTATAACATCCATTTATTAATATACAATCATTAAACCACATCTTCATCATAATTCTAATACACAAAATGTGGATTCATTCCACATAACATTCACCAACTCAAATAAGCATTCAATTCCATTTAAGGAATACACAATATTACACATATAATATGAGCATACGTATACAATTGTATTCATAGGTACTTACCTCCAATGTTTCCTCTTTAAAAGAGTCCTTCCCTTAGTTATGATTGCTTCCTTTTCCTTTATCACTCCCTACACAAAATCATACATCAATACAACAACCAAATCTTGCCATTCACTCTAACCTCACCAAATGCAACTAAATTGCTCAATGATCAACAAGACCTAGACATATATACATAAGTCCAACAACCCTAAAATTATTACCAAAGCTAGGGTTACGAGTCTATAATAAATTTTAATTGGAATCATTGAATTTGGACATGTGTGTAATTAATTATGGATTTTACAATCCACTCGGCCAAAACAGAATAAAACAGAGCATTACTATAAGCTCTGAAATGTCCAGCCCTAATTGACAAGTTTAACAACAGAATTCGGGCAAGTTCAAAACATAAAAATCTAGAGAACTCTCTAAGGTTTCCAGATCATTAAAGCTTGCTCAAATCAGAGTTGTAGAACTCAAGATATGGCAATAATAAAGTGACTAAAAAATAGAGAGACAGAATACGAAAATAACAACCAACACAACTTAACCAATTCAATCAAAACACAATGAAATCTTACCAAATTGATGCTTCAATTGATATACACCTCCAAATACTATCCAAATGCTTGTAAAAATAAGAACTCAAAGCTCTCCTACTCAATCAAAATCTACTCTTCTTTTCTTCCAAATTCTCTACACTCTCCACTCACCAATATGCTATTTAATAATAGACATAACATAATAAAACATTAACCAATTAAAAGCCAACAAATGCTAACCCCAAAGTCTACTAATATTAAATACCCAATAACTAAAATAAATGCTTACTTATCACAAAACCAACTAAAATAATAATAAATAAATAAATATATATAAATATCACAAACTATCTCTACACACCCTTAATGGACTAGGACAATTATCCACAAATCCATAACTTTCCATCTTGATAAAAAGGTCCAAACTTATCTTACAATTATACCCATCTCTACCAATGCACATGCCAAACTTGAATGTAACCCAAGACTCTACTCCACATGTCAAGGAACTAACATACATGAACAGTACATCAAAAATTATGAGTGTTACCACAACTCCCAAAAGTTTGAATTAATTTGAAAAGTCACGTCCTTTCCCGATAAAGGACACAACCTTTCAACTTTTTTATAACTTTTTGTCTTCTACTCATTTATACCTTCTTTAACTCTTCATTGTTTATTCACTTTTTACACCTTTTTCAATTCCTATAATTATATATATGTACACCCTTCACGTTTTTTTGCTCTCATTCCTTACCATATATTGCTTTTTTTTCTCTACACCACTCTTTTCTCTCTCCATATATTTATATATTAAGTTCTTCTTCTTCTTCTTCTTTCTCTTTTCATTTTCCTTTTCATCCTTTTTCTTTTACCCAAAGCTGACCACTTTTCAACTCCATCTCCATATTTTCTTTGAAATAGGTAAGACTAAGGGTTCTTCATCTTCAAGGCCTAGGAAGGATCATCAAGAAGAGGAGGAACATCGAGAGGAGGATTTGTCAATCATCTCCGAGGTAAGTTTCCTATCCTTTCCCAATGAAGAAGGTAATAGGTTTACTACTCTTAAGTTTAGGGAAATTGTTCCTTGTAAGTATATTCATTTTTCATTGCTTCATGATTTTGGCATGCATGAATCTTGTAACCAATTATTAACTAATTGTGGATTTAAAAAGTTTGTTTCTATGAATGAACACACTTATGTTGAGTTGATTACTGAATTTCACACATTCTTATAAGTTAATCGCAATGATTCCCATATTCTTGAGTTTAGGATGTTAGGTAAGAATCACCAACTCACTTATTCTTACATGCAAAAGGTCTTTGGTTTTAAAAAGAATGGAATGTGTAATATGCCTGAATCATTTGATATTGATAAGTTTTGGATATTTTTAGTTGATTTACCACCTCCCTTTCAACCTAAGAAGGGGAAGGCCATATTTATCAAGGATTTAAAATTTTGGCTATTGCACAAAGTTCTTGCATGTGTTGTTTTTCATAAGTTTGAATTTAATTGATGTTCGGCTCAAGAATTATTTTTGATATGGTGCATTCATAACAAAAAATAAGTATGTTAGACTTATTGGATTTTTAATCAACTTCTCACTTATGCTGCATATAAGAATGTTCCCTTAACACATGGTCATATTGTCACTATTATTGATAAAACTCTTAATGTAAACTTTGATAATTTTCCTCGTGTTGCTGAGTGTTCATATTTTACTAAGCAAGCATTTATGAGAGGTGAGGCTATGGATGATTCTTTTTTCTTGATCCCGGCGCATACTAGGTCTTGTTGTAAGAGGATTCTGCATCCACATGTTATGGCACACCAAGATGGATGAGGCACATATTGAGGTTGATGAACATAATGAGGATCCGAATGTGGGAGATAAGCCACACCAAGAAGAGGCACCCCATGATGATGTACCTCTTCTTCCTTACCCTATACAAGGAGGTGCGAGTGGCTCTTTTAGTAGTGACTTGCACATTTAGGAGCAAGTTTTGGAGAACTAAAGGGAGATGTAATGCCAATTGAGTGGTATGGAGGCTTTTAACCGCTAACATGATCGCCGCCAAAAGAGGATGGAGTACAAGATGAACCAATACTTTGCACGTTATGGCCACACCATTGAGTCTCCTCTACCATCTCCTTCGGAGGATTGAGGGAGTTTTTTTTTCCCTACCTTTTCTTTTATGTCTCACATTGGGGATAATGTGCATTTTTAAGTGTGGGGGAAGGGTTAGTAGTTATTATTTAGTTATGTTTAGGTTATTATGCATGTGTGTTTATATTTTATTTTGTATTATTTTATCTTCTCCACATTAATAAGTAGTTTCTTTTCTAAGTTCATTTAGATTATGATTGAATTTTTATCTTTATACCATGTTAGTAATTCACTTTTTATGCTCAGTTGGTAGAATTTTAAAGTTTAATTTAGTATAGGTTTTAAGTTTTTCTTATTATCTCTTTTTATTATTTTCAAAATCTAGAGATTGTTTAGTCTATTTTCTAACTATGCTTAAAGCTAGAATGCTAAGGATTTAAGCTTAGTTTCCTAGGACTTAGGTAGCTTTAGGGAAACTATAGCCATAATACGAGAGACTAGCATTTCAATAATGGATGAAGATATGAAAAAATAAATATATAAGAAATAAATAGTATAAAAAGAAAATTTTACTTGTTGATATAATGCATCTTGAGTAAATTATGTGTAAGTGAGTTTGCTCCTTAATTGCATTCATTCGAAAGAGTATGTGGCATCGCAAGTACAAAAAAAATAGTGGGATGAAGTATAAAATACACCCACTAGAAAAAAAAGAAGTAAAAGTACAAAAAAATAGTAGGATAAAGCATAAAATGTACCCACTATAAAAAATATATATATTTAAAAAAATGTGTCTAAAAATACCATGAGAAATATGAGTTTATGCGTGTGCTTTATCTTTGTCCCAATGGCTACGTTTGTTTTAAAAATCCTAAGTTTGAAAAATGAACATTTTAGCTAGATAGCTTGGTTAGCACATTGACTTTATATTCTTGATTTTGTTCTTAATAAATTTAGATAATTTGTTAAACTTATTGCTTATGCTATGAAACTTGTTTTCTCTATCATTATTGAGTATTGAAGGTTTAGTTATTAACTATCTTTTTCTTAAAACTTCTTTCATGGTTAAGATGACTTATTGAGATAGCTACATTTATTTTGGAGAGGATAAAATTTTTATTGTTTTTCTTATTTAGATCTTTTTTTCTTGCTTGAGGACAAGCAAGGTCTAAGTGTGGGGGAATTTGATAGTATGCAAAATAGCATAATCATTTAGGATCATTATGTTGACGTTTTTTTTAGTTTGTATTTGCATTTTGTTTTATTATTGTATTATTGTTATTATTTTTGTGCTTTTATATTGTTTGTGTGATTTATAGGTCCTTTTAGCCTAATCGCATATTTAAAGTTGCATTTGAGTGCATTGGAATGAAGATTGGTGTCCAAAAAGTCAAAGAAAGTAAGCAAGATCTCGTGCCGAATCATGACAGCAAGCATTGGTGCCGAGTCGGTACTACCTTGTTGAGTCATCCTAAGACGAAGAAGCCATGCCGAGTCATGCCTCTGTGCCGACTCATAACAGAGACCAGGCGTGCCGACTCCAGCCTGACTCAGCACGGTGGTGCCGAGTGGTTCCAACACCTCTTCATTTCACCCTTTCACATTTGAAGCTTTTTGAAAAGTGCACGAATTGGGATGTTTGAGAGGCCTATAAATACATGTATTAGCATTGTTTTAGATATAGAAAAACACTTAATTTACATTTTAAAAGTATTAGTATTGTTTAGTTTTTATTATTAGAAAAATTCTAAGTATCAAGTGAAGAACATTCATAGAGTTCAAGGAATACATCAAGAGGGTTTTTTATATTCAAGCAACTTCTTGGAGAGCATTGAAGAATTCATCAATCACCATTGCTATTTTCTTTTTCTCTTTCTCTCTATTAGTACTTGATGTTTTATATACTTTCTTCTTGTTGTTTAATTATGATTAGTATGTATCTTGGCTAAGCCATTGTTTGTTAGAATTACAAGGATGAATTAATCAATGAACTACATTTTTATCTATTATATTACATGAATGATTTAATTTTAATTGAGTGTTTAAATATGTTGTGTATGATTGATCACCATATATGACTTGCTAATCAAATGTATACAATGAGAATTGGTGCATTTTGGTGGAAATATAATTAGAATTAATTAAAGGTTAGGAAATTACTTGGAGACAAGAATTTCATTTTTAAGGATTAAAGAATTGGCATGGTGCTTAATGGTTTTTATTAATCTCTACAATATCATGAGAGTGCTTGTAGACTCTATATGAAAATACCTTTATTTGGCAACTCTTAAGAATTTTAGGTCATGTTCTCCAATCATTGCTTGTATTTATTTGTTTGTTGCTTTATAGTTCTTGATAAATTCTGAATTGTGGTTCTAATGAACCTTATTTAAACTTGTTATTAGAATAATTAGATTAGTTAGTGTAGTTTGTAATTGTTTAGTAAATTTAGAATAGTTAGAACAATTCAACATCTTCATTATTATTATTTGCCTATCCATCTAATTATCTATCCGGCTAATATAAGATTGCTCCAAATTCCCATGTGTTCGACACCCTACTTACTCTATATTTAGTCTTAGAGACTAGGATATAAAATTTGATCTACATCATTTTTCTTCATTTTCTCTCTTTTTTTTCTTCTTCTTCTTATATGTGTCAATGGCGGTTTATGCCAAATTACGCTTTATTCCCCCAACTTAATTTTTTTCAATTAAGTCCTTTGTTCTGACTTATTTTCCTTACAATTTAATCTTGACCTAAAATAACTTTAATTATTCGGGTATGGATATGATAATTCTTCCTCTCTAAAAAGAATTTCGTCCTCGAAATTTGATGAATGATTATCATGATATTACTAAAAAAAAATTTACCTTAATTCTTATCCTTCTCTTCATTACGACCATAATTATATTCTTCAGAATTCTTTACATCACAATTGAATTTAACAACTTCCTTATTTAAATTCTTGTACTAATAACGTACTTATTTCTTATCAATAGGAACTGCTGTTAATTTAACCATCATATCTCGACCTCTACCACGACCTCGACCTCCTATATGAACCCCTCTAGTTCTTGTCATCTCTCTAAAATTCAAAATTAACACAATCAATTACTATCAAAACTCATATCATCACTAATATTCATCAAAATCCTTGTTTTTACAATCTAAACTTCAAAACCTAAATTTTCAAAATGTAAGCTTCCGAATCTAAGTTTCAAACCTAAGTCTTCAAACCTAAGTTTTCAAACCTAGGCTCTGATACTAAAATTGTAACATCCGACCCCAGCACTACCCTTGTTAGAAGGTCGCACACTTGACCTACCTAACTTAAGTACTGATGTGGCCGAGTATTACTTCTTTATCGATCATCATCTAGATAACTCTTAATCATATGAGTATAATACATTCCAAAATTTCTCTATACAATTTTATACAATTCTCACGGTATAAATCATTAATTTACAACTGTTTTAAACGATATCATACAATTAACAAATATCCTAACTATATAATATTCTTGAGATTCTTCACTACTCCTGCTTCTCTTATTAAATATCTAGCTATCTTTCAGACAACCACTTAACTTTGAAAATTTTAATAAAAATGAGAGGTGAGTATTTTCGGTGGAAAATACTCAGTGAGTGAACAAATTAACAAGAAATAAAACATTTTAGTAAATCTTGATATCTCATTAGATGAAAGCTCAAATACAATATTTAGTGTGATCAAATTTTACACTAAACGCAATACCAATAGATTCTATGCATATATTAACCTAAGTGTAATAAACACTTAGACCAATATTAATTCAAATCTCAAATCCCAATTAATATATGTATCCAGCCCTAGGCAACAGATAAATATAATTCTCGGATATAGTCTTGCATTTACAAAAGAGAATGTACACCCGGCCCCAGGCAATGGCCATACATATTTACGTATTTGACTACTTAAAATCTATAGGGTAGTATGTGTATCCGGCCCCAGACAATGATTATACACATTCACCAACCTTACATCTATAATGTAAATTATGTACCCAGCCCCTGGCAATGGCTATATACTTTTACCAACTTACATTTTTAAGGTTACATGTGTATCTGGCCCCTGGCAATGGCAATACACATTTACCAATTATATCTATAAGGTAAGATGTGTACCCGGCCCCAGGTATTGGCTGTACCCATATACCAACCTTGCCATATCCCCGATATGAACTTACTATCTATTAATACCACATGCATTGATGCTTATCATGATATCAATCACTTGTGAGTTGCTGTGTCTTGGACACAGTCTTATATCTCATAATTTCAGTATATTTTCAAATTTGCTTATGTTTCTGATTAATCAAAACTCTATATTTGCATCATAAATCACATATATCACAAATCTGACTTAAACACCGATCAGAAACAACTCAAAATAGCATTTTAAACCACTGAGGCATCAATACAGTGCAGAGGCACTGCCCTTGTGCCACTAAGGCGCCACCTGAACGACTCCATTTCACTGAGGCGCAGCCTTTAAGCTTGCTGAGGCGTAGCCATAACTTCTAGCGTCGCCTTAGGGCTTCAATGGGATGAGGCATCACCTTTGTGCATAGAGGCGCTGCCTGATCGCCCTGTAACGTTTGAATTTTCAAAAATCAACCAACAGACATGATTTTTAATCCAAACACAATTAGAAATCATCCAAAATCAAGTATATCAATCAAAGGTGAAGAAAGGAAGTCCACTCACCAAACTTGTCAGTTTTTTCTTTTCTTCTTCTTCTTCCGGCAACGTTTCCCTTCATTTTCTCTTTTTTTTTCATCTTCTTATCTGTGTCAATGGCTGTTTATGCCAAATTATGCTTTAGTCCTTCAACTTAATTTTTTTCAATTAAGTCCTTCCACCAAACTTATTTTTCTTACAATTTAGTCCTGACCTAAAAAAATTTCAATTATTCGGGTACGGACATGACACTAAATATCAAAAACATAAAAAATATATATATATTTTTAATATTATTTTAAAATTTTTAAAATTTAGTTTAATTTTTTATATTTTAAACAAAATTTTTAAAAAAATTATATTTTTTTACTATACTTAATTATTAGTAAAAATATTCTTTAACTTAAAAATAAACTAGAGTTTTTATTAGCTGGAAATAAAAAATACAATTTTTTTTTTTACTTCAAATTCATTTAAATGAAACTAAAAAAAAAATATTAATTTTTAATAAAAATTATTTCATGCATTTAATTGGATTAAATTGACAAAAAAATTGAAATTGAGTAGTTTGACTCTTTAACACAAATTTAGGGATAGAATATTTTAAAAAAGTCCTTAATGCATGCAAAAATAAAAATATAAGGGTCTAATATAACACAATTAAAATTTAACGGCTCGATACAATAAAACGTGAAAGTTGGAGGGTTTAAGAGTGGGTTTTGCTAAAAAATAATAAGTCAATACTTACACTAACCATGTTCGTTGTAATATATAATAAAATGATGATTCAAAAAAAAAAGTAATATAATATAAAATAATATTACACTGGATATAAATTTTATAAATACTATTTATACAAATATTTAAATATTTATAATTAGTTTTTTTAGCATCATATAAATATTTAAACATTTAGGCTAGCTCCATTTATTTACGGAAAATATTCTGTCTCTTGAAAAATATAATATTTTTTTTTATATTTGGCTACGATACTAGAAAAATAGTTGAAAAGTATTTTTGATATTTAGTTTGCAATAGATTTTTTCCTAAATAATACAATATTATATAGAAATTGTAATATTATTTTTTATTTTTCTCTCTCTCATTATATTTGATAAGCATTCAAGTCTTGAAAAATAACTTCCCGTTCTTAGAATGAGAAGTTATTTTTCCATATTTTCAAGTTATTTTCCTTTGACTTATTTTATTTTGGTAACCAAACATTAGAAAATATAGGAAAATATTTTCAAGAAGAATATTTTCCACAAATAAACGGAGTCTTATAATTATTTTTTTTTTAGCATCTAGTTGAAGTAGTTAATTCTCCACCACAAGCCACAAGGGGAGAGCAAGGGGGAACGGGGACCGAACCCTTCTCTCTATATTGAATGTCCATATTTTTTGCCACTTAATCTACTCATGGAAAACTTATAGAGGGTATTTGGTTCAGCTTATTTGAGTAGCTGATAGAGGTTTTTCCTCAATCAGCTACATTTTAGGTGTTTGGTAATTTTTTTAAATCCGTAGCTGATAGCTGTTTTTGTCCAAAATAGCTACGGATTTAATAAGCTCTATTTTAGAGCTTTTTTCCAACAGCTGATAGCTGATTTGAATTTATTTTATATTTAGACTAAATTACCCTTATTAAAAATAATTAATAACAATTAACTTTTCTTTAAATGTATATAACTATTTCTATAATTTATAATTAAATAAAATAAATATTATTTTAAATTATAATTAACAATCAAATAATTATAACAATTATTATTATTATTATTATTATTATTATTATTATTATTATTATTATTATTATTATTATTATTATGATTATTATTATTATTATTATTATTATTATTATTATTATTATTATTATTATTATTATTATTATTATTATTATTATATTATATA
>CATIWO010139769.1:0-12161 GCA_949673435.1 Macaranga tanarius | reverse complement strand
TTATGCATGTTTAGCTATGTAAGAGTGCATGTGATATGATCTATGGGCATGTTAATGATATGTGTTGATGCAAATGTTGCATGCAATGAAAAATTTAAATTCCGCATTTTCATTGTCCACCCACAACACTTTCCTTTCACTTTGACCATCCAAAACTTTAAAACCAAGCCTATTTTCATCTCTAAACTAATAAAGGCCTGAACTTTAAATTTGATTTGAGTCTAAAAACTCTAAAAAGGACTAAAAGACCTCAGAAGACTCTGAAAAAGCCCCAAGATGAAGTGAGATGCCTGCACCCATGGATTTCTCATCCATGGGCGTATAGCCATTAATTATAGGTGTGTGCCTACCACTTTTATAGGCACACGCCCATGAAATTATGGGCACACTCCCATAAAGTTATAAGCATGTGCCCATGACTTATGGGCACGCTCCCATGAGTATCCTAGGAGGGGTTATAAATTCAGATCCCTCTTTACACTAAAAGGAGGCCATTTTTAGCAAAACTTACTGTTACTATGCCAGATTAAAGACTCAAGACAACCATTTGGACTAAAACCATTTTATTTTCTTATTTTTAGGTTATTTTTTAAACCCACTCGATCCAAACCAACCTTCATCTTTGTCAAAGCACGCTCAAAAGGTATACAACTGCATTTTTCATATTATTTCTCTTTTTTTTGGCAAGGATGCCCTAAAAATCAAAATTTGGGACTTTTTCAGTCTTATTTTATAAAAGGCATAGCCAAATCCATTTTTGAGTTATTCTCTCTCCTTCTGTTCCTTATTCTTTTATTTTTGAGTCATTGTATTATGATTTGTGATGAGAATGTTAGTTGTGTGCCCTAGGCCAATTGTTTTATGGCCATTTTGTGACTTTGTTATTTTGTATCTTAATAATAAATAGGTATTTTTATCATTTTGACTCTTTATTAAATTCCATGAATAGTTAATTTTGTCTAAGATCATCAAGTGTGTGACTTGATAGTAAAACTCTTAGATGAAAATTGAATTATATTCTAAATCATCCCTAGTCAGTCATTATTATGGAAGAATAATAAATGAAGACTAGTATGAGGTTGACTGATGATCATGTTTTACTGATCATGTATGTAATGTACTAAGTCAAATCATAAGTACATAAGATGTACTAGATTGACCTGCTCTTAGAATACTACATGGACAATTGTTATTAGTCATTCTATTATAAAGATATTAGTTTAGTCCCTTAACCTGAGATCATTATAGAGTCCTACACGATGAGTTCTATATTTTGACACATTCTAATGTTATCTTTAACAAGTTGATATGATAGATTGTTGTTGGCTATAAAATAAATCATGTGAGGAATATGAGTGATCAAGAATGAATTTGTCCCTTACTGATCATGAGAAAGATATCTACGGGCCCCTCGATAAGTCAGAATGAAAAAAAAATGCATGGCCATACTAAAATTGATTGATAAGGAGTTATCAGTCTACTTAAGATCAAGAAATAATATGATTGAATTATATAAGGATGACATAAACTATGCCTTATGTTCAATTAAAGATATCGTGTGACAAAAGGACTATAATATTTATTATAAGATTGGTTATATCAGATTACCGACCTTCACATGAATTGGGTAGTCATAATATCGTGCTAGAGACCACTTATGACTTGTAGGCTAGAAATGAGTTTTTAGGCCCACTACCAATGTTGTGTGAACCTATAGGATCACACACTTAGAACATGCCCAAAACAGATATTGGGTATGTCCCAATAAGGCAATTTTCTCTTTTTGTGTGCGTATATATATATACATATATATATATATGTATAATTTATTTATGGTAATAGTTACCATAATTAAATTTAAAATTGAATTGAGTCCGTTAAAAAGAAATTGTATACATATGTCAAAAATTATTTTTGATATATAAATAATATCCTTTTAAAGGAAAGTGAATATTAATATACTAAAAACTATTTTGGTAATTAACAGGTTGGTAAAACCCTAATTGATGTATATATATACATCTTTTTTTGTAGGGTTTTCCATTCCTATTCATTCAAATTCATTCTTTTAGAGAAAAGAATACAGAGAGAAAATTATGACAGAGGTGCTAGCACACCAGCACTGGTTTTGGGTATCCTGTTCATGTGGATACCGGTAGAGGAAGTGGCTCGAACAAGCAATGTCTATGTCTAACAGAACGTACAAAAGAATCGAGGTAGGGTGTCATCGGAGTGAACCCCCTCTCATCCTTCTGACAGTCTTGCCTTACTGTCATCTTGGTGAGATTCTATAACCTTTGTTTGTTAATCTAACTGAGTTATATGGATCCTGTGATGGTTTTGTGTGTTTAAATTTTTGTTTCCATTGCATTTTTGATAGATGAAACCTAATAGAGAAGCAGTTTGAGAATAACATATGTAATGGTGAAGAAGAAGGGGGATTGTCTGGGAGTGTTTGTTGCATTTTTACATTCATTTATGATTTCTTTTTATGTATTTGAAATGATTGCATGAGATTCTACATATTTGGGTTCTCAAGACCATCCTAAGTTGCATTTTTATTCATTCTAAAAATTGTATATTTACTCACTTTTATGCTAAAAATCATATTTTTAGCTATTTTCACTTAAAATTTCATCTTTGTCATTTTTGCAATAAAAACGACATTTTTATTCATTTTTCATGCTAAAAAATCACATTTTTAGCACTTTTCATTTGAAAATGTATTTTTACTATTTTTGCATTAAAGGCCACATTTTTATTCATTTTTCATGTTAAAAATAATATTTTTTATATCTTTTGCTTAAAATTGTGTCTCCATCATTTTTGCATTGAAAATTGCATCTTTATTCACTCCTCATGCTAAAAATTGTAATTTTAGTATTTTTTAATCAAACTTATATTTTTACCCTTTTTGCATACTTTATCCATTTCTTCATTCCATCATCATCACATCTAATCCTTAAAATTATGTGCTACTTGCTTATGATGTTGAATGTGATGTTGTGGAATGCATGATTATTATAGTCCACTAATGGCATGCTTGATTAAATTAAGACTATATTTCTTTGTATGCATATTTTTTTATTTTTTTATGTATTTACTAGGATTTGATGAAAGTAATGTATCCTTAATCCATTTCCCCATTTATTCTTTTATTATTGTGATGTATGATGATGCATATAAACATAGGGACACTCCATCAAATTTGAATCCTTTGAGCTATAGGGGAGGACCTATAATGAGATTAAGAGCTTAGAGGATGAAAGAGGCCATCATTGGACTTGTGCAAGAGCATCTCAAGCGTATGGGACAAGGTGGAAACGATTTGGTAGAAACTAAGTCAATCAACTTAGTTAATTATGTTCAGGCCGATACATGCTTGTATGTACTTTTACATAGCTATGTTTCAAGTACCAAAATAGCCAGTAGGGTACACGTGCCACAGACACGCCTGTGTTCAAGGTGCCTAAAACATCTAGTATGATACATGGCAAGAGACACACTCGTGTATGAATAGGCATCAAGTCATGTAACATTCTATCTCAAAATTATCATCGAAACAGGCCTGTGTGTGACCAAGCCCAGCCTGTGCAACAGACCATGTAGCATTCTACCAGTTTATCATAATGACAACACGGCCGTGTGTTCAGTGACACACCCGTGTCTGGATAATGATACTTTATCCAATTTTTGTATTTAAATAAGAGTTTCTTTATATTTCTATACTAATTAGGATTTGTGTCTAATTAGGAGTATAGTTGTATATTTCTAAAGAGTTGTTTTTTTGGAATTAGTGTAGGTTTAGGATTATAAGTCTATAAATACTTGTAAAAATATTATTTTTCATAAGTAGATTAATATTGATTATTTTCAAATTCAAATTTTAATTTTCTTGAGTTCTTGCGAGAGCTATCTTTGAATTTTCTTTGAACATATTGTGAATTCAACCCTTTGATAATTAGAGTCCTTAGCTGTTAGATGGCTATTGCGTTCTAATTCTTTTCCAATTTATGCTAGATAGATCCTTAGGCAACGGTTCCAATAGATTGTTACAGTTCCTAATTGTTAGATAACTAGAGGGTTGTATCAGATTTGGTATCAAAGCACATGCTCTAGTATAAGCTATGTATCCCTCGCGTAGTATTTGTCTATTAAAAAAAATCTACATCATCATTTCATCTGCATCAAAATTATGTCAAGTGATTCGGCCCCAACAACACCAAGGGAGCCTTATCGACCATAGCCTGTTGCATTAACAAAATTCGTGGGTAAGCATTTTAGCCCATGAAAACTCATCAAATTTGCATATCTTGACTTTATTTTTCTTTGCATACCTACCCTAGCATCATTATTCATCTTTGAACCCTTCTTCCTATCTATTTTTCACCTTTCAACATCCAAAAATTTGATCTCTTTTTCGTAGCCATAATTGTTTTTATCTTATATTTCTAGACCCTATTAAAAACCCAAAAATACAAATAAAAATTTGTGCATAAATGGCCTCAAAGTTCTATTATACCTGAAATCACCTAATACAGCCCCAAAAATTACATAATTTATGATTTAAGTTCATAAGGTGTTTAAAGGCTTTCAGAGTTGATCCTTTTAGTTTTCTTTCACTATTAGCTTTAGTTGTAAAGGTCTGATTTATAATTCTCTCAGAAGTAGTAGAGGTTCAGCTCAATTAAGAACTTAAAGGGAATTCTTATGTGTGCTTGATTTGTGAGTGCATTAGAGAGTTTTCTAATCTGATTAAGAGAAACACATGAGGGAGTGTTAGAATAGAAATTTTTCTTTTAATTTTCTTTCATATATACATCATGGATACAAAAAAGAAGATTACATTAGAGGTAATACAAGGAATGTTACAAAAGATGATGACTCAACAAGAGGACATGAGGGGTGAAAGTCAAAAGGTCCATGAGAGGTTAGAGCTAGGTACCCCTATTCGAGCAAGGGACACCAAATGCATTCTTTTCGATGATTTAAAAGAGGAAGCAGCCGAAGAGGGATCTACAAGTGCCAACAAAAGTAAATCCAAGGATGGAAATTTAGGATCAATCAAGATAAAGATTCCATCTTTCCAAGGTAAGAGTGATCCAAAGGTTTACTTGGAATGGGAAAAGAAGGTTGAGCGTGTGTTCAAATGCCATAACTACACCGAAGAAAAGAAGTTAAAGTTGGCAGCCATGGAGTTCGCTGACTATGCCAGTATATGGTGGGATCAATTTATCTCTATTAGGCATAAACGTGGAGAAGGTTCTGTTTCATCATGATTTGAGATGAAAACCATAATGAGGAAGAGATTTATACCTCAACACTTTTATAGGGAGATATATAATAGGCTACAAAGACTGACCCAAGGCTCTAGAAGTATTGAGAGTATCATCAAGAGATGGAGATGGCCATGATTGGAGAAAACATTGAGAAGGATAGAGAGGCCACCGTGGCACATTTTTTTATCAAGTTTGAACCATGAAATTGCTAACCTTATTGAATTACTTCATTATGTAGATTTGGAGGACATGGTACATGTGGCAATCAAAGTGAAAAAGCAATTAAAGGTAAAAACGAAGGCAAATTTGATTCCTATATTCCCATGGAAATCAAATTAGAAGAACAACAAAGGAGGAGAGGCAAGTGCAAATAAGGGCAGATTTGAGCCAAATAAAGGTAAGGATGTTACTACACCAAAGGCACAACCTAAGGATGACAAATTTAAGGGTAAGTCAAGTAATATTCAGTGCTTTAGATGCATGGGATATGGACATAGAGCTGCTCAATGTCCAAATGCTAAGATTATGACCCTATGCAATGGGGAGGTGGTAAGTGAGGATGAGGATGATGATGGTGATTTGAGTGACATGCCACTATTGGAGGATGCATCTGATGTGGAGGGAGAAGAATTAGCCCTTTAAGGTTCAATTTACACATTGGTTACTAGGCGTGCCTTAAGCATGCAAGCTAAGGAGGAAGAGGTACAACATGAGAACATCTTTTATACTAGGTGCATGATAAATAATAAGTTGTGTAGTATGATCATAGATGGTGGGAGTTGTGCTAATGTTGTTAATGTTGTTTCAGTTAATAAATTGGGGTTAAAAATAACTAAACACCCTAGGCCTTATAGATTACAATGGTTGAATAATAGTGGGGATATTAAAGTCACTAGGCAAGCATTAATTTCATTTTCTATTAGGCATTATCATGATGAGATATTATGTGATGTAGTTCCTACGCATGCTAGTCACATATTATTGGGACGTCCATGGTAATATGATAAACGAGTCATATATGATGGTTTTATTAACAAATATTCATTTAAGATGAATGATAGAACTATCAATTTGTTACTTATGATGCCTAAGGAAGTAGACGAAGATAAAAAAATTATGAGTGAATGTGAGAGTGCACATGATAAAGAAAAGGCGCACAAACAAAAGGAGAGTTGTGAGAAAAGACAAAAGAGGCATGAGTTTAGAGAGGAAAAAGGAGAGAAAACAGGGAGGATGCACAATGAGGGAGAAATTAATGAGAGTGTGCATGCAAAAAGAGAGAATAGTGTGCAAAAAGTGGTAAAAAAAAAAGATAAAAGGAAATTTCTATACTAAAGAGGGTGAGATTAGAAAGGCTTTTCTAAACAAGAAACCTATGATACTATTGGTATTCAAATGTGCATGTTTATAACCCAATTATCTCTTGTCTTCCTAGTTCTTTTCAAGCTTTGTTGCAGGAATTTAAAGATCTATTTCCCAAGCTATGCCTAAAGGTTTGCTGCCATTAAGGGGGATAAAACATCAAATTGATTTTATTCCTAGAGCAAAAATTCCAAACAGACCAGCCTATAGGAGCAACCCCAAAAAAACTAAGGAATTACAATGACAAGTGGATGAGTTATTGTCTAAGGTTGATTAGAGAAAGTATAAGCCCATGTGCTATTCCCATGCTATTAGTGCTTAAAAAGGATGGAACATGGCATCTGTGTGTTGACTGCCACGCCGTCAATAAAATCACTGTAAAGTACTGCCATCCTATACCTCGCTTAAATGCCATGTTGGATGAATTGCATGGTGCATGCGTATTTTATAAATTTGATTTAATGGCTAAGTATCATCAAATTAGGATGAAAATTAGTGATGAATGGAAAACTGCCTTTATGATAAAATATGGGTTATATGAGTGGATAGTTATGCCATTTGGTTTAGCTTACTAAATGTACATTCTGTGTGCCTAAAGTTATATTCTTAGATTATGTTGTTAGTGAGCATGGCATAGAGGTGGACAATAACAAGGTTAAGGCTATTGAAACTTAGCCTACACCTAAGAATGTCGGGGATGTTCATAGTTTTCATGGCTTAGGTAGATTTTATAGGCACTTTGTGCGTGATTTTTCTAGCATAGCAACCCTTTTGATAGAAGTAATTAAAAAGAATGTTGGATTTAGGTGTTGTAAAGAATAAGAAGATGCTTTTAACATGCTGAAATCTAAATTAATTTTTGCACCTGTTCTTGTTTTGCCTAACTTTGATAAAACTTTAGATATTGAATTTGATGCTTTTGGAGTGGGAATTAGTGCTGTCCTTATACAAGAGAGTAAACCAATTGCATATTTTAGTGAAAAACTGAGTGGCGCATCACTTAACTACCCGATATATGACAAGGAGATGTATGCCTTGGTAAGGGCATTGGAGATATGACAATATTACCTATTATCTAAGGAGTTTGTTATCCATACCGACCATAAGAGTTTAAAGCATTTGAAAGGTCAAAATAAACTCAACAAACGATATACTAAGTAGAGTGAGTTTCTTTAGCCCTTTACTTATGTTATCAAATATAAACAAGGTAAGGAAAACATTATGGCTGATGCATTATCAAAGAGGTACATTTTACTTACTACTTTGGATGCTAAATTACTTGGTTTTAAGCATATTAAAGAAATGTATGCACATGATCCTAATTTTGGCAATGTGTATAATGCATATGAGACAACTGCCATTGATAATTTTATAGACGTGATGGGTATTTGTTTCACCTAAAGCAACTTTATGTGTCTAAATGTTCCTTATGTCTATTGTTAATTAAGGAGTCATATGAGGGAGTTTGATGGGACACTTTGGCATAGATAAGACATTAGATGTTTCACATGAGCACTTCTTTTGGCCTAATATGAAATATGATGTAACTAATTATTGTGCTAATTGTATTACATGTTTGCAAGCTAAGTCTAAAGTGCATCCGCATGGGTTGTATACACTATTGCCTGGTCCACAATCACCATGGGTAGACATATCTATGAATTTTGTACTTGGACTACCTAGGACTAGGCATGGTAATGATAGCATATATGTGGTTATTGATAGGTTTTCTAAGATGTCACACTTTATTCCATGTCATAAAACCGATGATGATTCACATATTGCTGATTTGTTCTTTAACAATATAGTATGTTTGCATGGTATACCTAAAACTATTGTGAGTGATAGGGATTCTAAATTTTTGTCCTATTTTTGGAAGACCTTGTGGGCAAAATTAGGGACTAAATTATTGTTTAGTACTATATATCATCCACAAACTGATGGTCAAACTGAAGTTATGAATAAAACTTTAGGATAATTAATGTGTGCTATAATTAAAAAGAATATGAAATCATAGGATGGGATTTTGCCTCATGTAGAGTTTGAATATAATAGGGTTATGCATTCATCTACACATTATTCACCTTTTGAAATTGTGTATGGTTATAATCCTTTAACACCGTTGGATTTATTACCTTTACATATAAATGAGCAAGTTAATTTAGATGGTGTTCAAAAGGAAGATTTTGTACACAATTTACAAGAAAAGGTATGATAAAATATTGAACGATGAAATCAACAAGTGGCGAATCAAAGGAACAAAGGACGTAAACAAATGGTTTTTAAGCTTGGAGATTAGGTAGTTGCATTTGTGCAAGGAAAGATTTCCTATTCAAAGGATATCTAAGTTACATCCTATACGAGATGGACCATTCCAAATTATGGCAAGGGTCAGTGATAATGCCTACAAATTGGATCTCCCTAGTGAGTATAATGTTTCTGCAACCTTTAATGTATTTGGCCTTCTTCTTTTTGATTATGAAGGTGGAGATTCGAGGGTGAATCCTTTCAAGGAAGGGGGGAGTGATGCATATGAACATAGGGACACTCTATCAAATTCGAACCCTTTGATCTGTAGGGGAGGACCTATAATGAGATCGAGAGCAAAGAGGATGAAAATGGCCATCATAGGACTTGTGCAAGAGCATCTCGAGCGTATGGGATAAGTGGAAGCGATTTGGTGGAAACTAAGTCAATCAAATTAGTTAATTGTGTTCAAGCTAATACACGCCCATGTCGTGTTTCAAGTACCCATAACATCCAGTAGGGTATATGGTGAAAGGAATCGTGCTATGCAATATAAGCGCAGCGGAAGAACATGCCCAACATGGGTGAAATTTTAAAATTTTCATTGCATAACTCTTCATTACATGAGGAATTCCAATCCACAAGATCCAATTTTCAATTAACACATAGTTAAAATAAACACACAAGCATGTATACACAACCACATAGAAGTTTAAGTTTCAAGAAACTCACAAACTCCTTATGTTTGAAGAAGACCACACTTGTTTCTCCAAGCCTTGTGCAGAGGATTCAACTCTTGAATCACATGCCTTAGTCACCCAAGTGTGTGACCTCTAGCTTGAAACACCAAGCTCCCACCAAGTCACCTTCTTGCCTAGATCAAGTTAGAAGCAAGTTCCTTCTCAAGTGACCCTCACTAAAGACTTGCTTTAAATCAATCACCTTGTAAGAACACTTAAGGATTTTGTGTTGTTTTCTTTTGGTTGAAGGTTGATCTTAGTTTTTGTCCAACAAAAACTTTCTCTCTTCTTTTGTTCAACACTTGAACATTAGCTTTCAAGCTCATCCAAGAAGATGATATCAACCAACACTAAAGGACAAAAATAAGTGTAGAGATTGCCACCTTATCATGACATCACCATGACATCATGGGCCCACCACATGATATCATCATGACATCATCATAACACTTGTCACCTACTACCAATATACATATGACAAGTGTGCATACAAGTGTCCAAAGATGAAGTAAACAACACATCCAATGTATTTGTATACGTACATATTTTTTACTTGTATATATATATATACAACAAAATCTCTACATCAATTAAATGGACTTGGGCTTACCATTGGGCCAACACTTGGTCTAAAACCCAATCCATTAAATTAATGGACCTAGATAAGGTTGTTGGGCTTTCTCAATACTTAGGATTAATCTTTGGCCTAAAACTCTTTTAAGCCTAGGCCCATACACCTTGGGCCATTAGTCCAAGTCCTTTTAATAAACAACACATTAATTATTAATTCATTACCTTAATTAATATCCAATATTAATTAAGTACAAATGAATAATAAAAACCCTTGGTGGAATCAGATTTCATGATATACTAGAATCACTGCTTTTGTAAAAATCCAATTCCCTTAATCTTAATTACTTGATTAAACTCTTTAATCAACAATTAGATTAAGAAATAAATGATAAGGTGAGAACCTTATAGGTGTGACTTACTAGGTCCATGTCTAATTGGCAATGAGAAAATAATATTAACACTTGATATTACTTGAAACTCTTTCAAGTCTAAATGTGAAAATTTCAATGATACACATGTAGTTCTCATAAGCTGTGAGTGACCCCCAGCATCGATATCACAGCTACCCAATTAGAAATGAATGCATGTTGTGATTCTCATGAACCCTCTTATCATAATTACCGTGCACTAAAATCCTGACAAAGCCTAGAGTCAAGGTACAGTCAAACTATATTAGCTTCATTATGTCACCTTATCTCAAGTTCTATTCTTGATAAAACATAACAAACACTAGAAATACTTTCTAGTACTGAAACTCTTTTAGCATGTTATGTTTGTACTGGCCAGTAACTCATTCATCAAGAATAAACTTAGATAGGAGTAGGATCTTAACCCAGTTCACTCCAGGCAATGAATCCCATCTTAGACAAACACTCATCCCTACATTCAATCGACTAGAGTCACCACACGACATATACACATACATGGCTAGCACAAGTATGTAAGTAGTAACAAACTCTAACCACTTAAATGTGGATGACTGTGATGCCTCAGGTCAAAGGACTATATGCGCCATTATGATCTAGATAGTGATTGTTGACTATAAGCGAATATCCTCACAATCACATATCTAACGTCACATTCAATCCACTCAACACTTGAGTATCCACATGTCTATTCTGATATCTCATATCAAGTAGCATGAGACTTACTACCTCCCACTACTAGTATCTCATACTAATCAAGGAAAATAGACAGAGGTGATAGTCAAATTAATATTAACTAAATATTAATTTATCGACTATGAACAATTTTATAGCATATGTACTAAATAAATGTGTCACTCATATTATCAACTCTTGATAATACATTTATTTAACATATTACTAATGGAGTAACATTCAAATAAATAAAGACCTTTATTCAAATGAACATTTCATTGCCATTCAGGATAATATACAATGTCATAATACAAGATTGCCTCTGGGGCATATCACTATACTAACAATCTCCTACTTTCACTAGAGCCAATCACTACAGTATCGCAGACCCATCTTCTCAAGATGTCCATCCAACTGCAGTTGAGTAAGCGCTTTAGTTAGTGGATCAGCGACATTGTCAGCTGAAGCTACCTTTTGAACGATCACATCACCCTTACCGACAAGCTCCCTGATAATATGATAGCACCTTTATATATGTTTGGATTTCTGGTGAGACCTCAGTTCCTTTACCAAAGCAATGGCTCCATTGTTGTCACAAAAGAGAGGAATAGGTGACTCAATGGAAGGAACAACTCCCAGTTGGGAAGCAAACTTCCTAATCTAAACAGCTTCTTTAGCAGTATCTGATGTAGCTATATACTTAGCCTCTGTAGTGGAATCTTGATGTGCTAATAATCTGCAAGCATACAGAATCGTATCAAGTAGTAAATAAAGATATCGTCCCACAGAGATTTTGGTGATGACTACTGTCTTACTCACAGTGTTTGTTTATTTAGACAACGAAATAGAGTTTGTAATTT
>CATIWO010139750.1:0-18051 GCA_949673435.1 Macaranga tanarius | reverse complement strand
GAATAATTGATCAGATTCGTGGACGTTCTTACGAAGAAACACTTATGATACTCGAACTCATGCCTTATCGAGCATGTTATCCCATTTTTAAATTGATTTATTCTGCAGCAGCAAATGCTCGCCACAATATGGGTTTCAACAAAGCCAATTATCATTAGTAAAGCCGAAGTCAACGAAGGTGCTACTATGAAAAAATTAAAACCCCGGGCTAGAGGGCACGGTTATCAGATAAAAAGATCGACTTGTCATATAACTATTGTATTAAAAATATATCTTTATATGAAGAATATGGAAGAATATAACATATGTTTAGAAACCCGGGGATGGATAAAAAAAGCTAAATCCAAAGATATGACATTTTCATGATATGTATAGTAATTAGTAAGGAAATATTGGATAAAAAATAAATCCGCTTGGTTTCAGACTTGGTGCAACCCAAAGTCATCATTCTTTTTGGTTTGCTTAACCAAAAAATCACTCTAGGGGTCTACAAGAAGATCAAAAAATAAGAAACTATATCAAGAACTATATAAAAAAAATACAAAAATATCTTCTGGTGTTGAGGGAATTGCACATATAGAGATTCAAAAACGAATCGATGTGATTCAAGTCATAATATATATAGGATTTCAAAAATTAAACCTAAACGAATCAAAAAATTACAGATAAATGTACAAAAAGAACTTAATTGTGTGAATCGAAAACTCAATATTACTATTACAAAAATTTCAAACCCTTATGGGCACCCTAATATTCTTGCAAAATTTATAGCCGAACAATTAAACAATAGAGTTTCATTTCAAAAAGCAATGAAAAAAGCTATTAAATTAACCGAACATGCAGATACAAAAGGATTTCAAGTGCAAATTTCAGGGTGTCTTGACGGAAAAAAAATTTCACGCGTTGAATAGATTCGAGAGGGTAGGGTTCCTCTACAAACCATTCGAGCTAAAATTGATTATTGTTCGTATATGGTTAAAACTGTTTATGGAGTATTAGGTATAAAAATTTGGATATTTCTAGACAAAAAATAAAAAAATCCTTACTTGACTTGTCTTTATATTCTAGCCATTGATAAAACAAAAATGACAAACTCTTTGATTCTTTTTTTTAAAAAAAAAAAGAATCAATTTGAATTCTATTTCTATATTCTTATATTTTATTTCTATATTCGATAGGGTTGAATAAAACAACCAATTCAATTCAAATATGTGGTAGGATACATTTCATGTAAGAATTTCACTTCAAATCGCAAATTTAAGGTGTCTATAAACTTCAAATTTTATCAACTTTTTGTATTCTAGTTCAAAGCTTTAAGGTGTCTATTTAATATAATATGTAGTAGGATACATTTCATGTAAGATTTTCACTTCAAATTTTATCTACCTTTTGTATTCTAGTTCAAAGCGCAAATTTAAGGTGTGTATATAATATAATATGTAGTAGGATACATTTCATGTAAATGATCCAAAAAAAAACAAAAAAATAAAAATAAAAATAGAAACGTAAGAGGCAAAATTTTCGACTGCAGATTTCATTGATTTCCAAGACTGCATGTGATGTGAGAACAGAGCAAAACAATATACAACCAACTCAATATATTATATACAAGTGGATATATATATGCCTGGTCCTAGTGGTGAATGCAAGCAAAGTCTTCCCATAACATACTTAGAAGAGTCCACCTTCTAGGGCACTAGCTGCCCTTTCAATGGCTCTCGCAACTCTCCATATCTCGTGCTGAATTGCTGCCTCCCCATCCTCTTCATTCATTCTCCTTGATCGGCTGATAGCGTCTGCTATCCCAGGGAAGAAATCCAGTTTGCTTTCGTAGTCCTCTGATGGCCCATAAATCTACACAAAATATGGAAAAACATATATACATCATAATCTTTTGTTGCTACCATTACCATTCAAGCTAATACAGTATTCTTTGAATCACATTATTCTATCACCATTACCTAAATTGCAACATACTTATAAAGCATCAATAAATCCCAAGGCTATTTGCTAGCAAGTGGTGACAAAGACCATAATAGAAATGCATCCAAGTTGAAAACAAAAAATTTATTTTTCGAGTGATATTTACATGTAAAAACTTTAACAGTCATGTCATATCATCTACAAAGAAGTTTTAGTCATTCACTACAAGAAAATTTGTCATCATTCTGAATATGCCCAAAGTTTGATCCTTGTTGCTTATTAATCCTAAGCTATTTTGGCAGCCACTAAATTTCTAGTAATGAACAAAAAGGCAAGCCAAATACTTACTAGATGCTTAAACCAATGCCTGCCTTGCAACCCATCTGCATCCAAGAAGCCTCTTTCAGCAAGCATCAGTCTATCATTTAACGCACGCAACTTCAAAGCTACAAAATCACCCCTCCTTTCTAGTTGTCTAAGTTGCTGCACTCAAAAGCAATAAATGACCAATAGAAATATTGATTGAAAAAGAAATAAATTAGGAGAAGAAATCATAGCCAGCAAAGTTTGAAAACTCAATCTGTTTTGAAATGTAGAATCCTAGTAACTTTCTCCCATTTCTTACCTTTGCTTCAATTTCAACATCTTTAGCAACTGAGGCAAGTCTTTGAATTGAAGTCCTCAAAGGATTAAGAGACACGCTTTGGTCCAATAAATTACCCAAGACAACTTTATGCTCCTGGCAAGAAGTGGGAATGTATTAGGCTTAACACTGTCAAACACAAGAAGAAGTCTTAAAATTTTAGAACACAAATGTCCATTAACCAACTTCCTTAAAATTGATTTGCCAACTCTCTCTCTCTCTCTCTTTTTTCTTTTTTTTTTTTTTTTTACCCCTAAAAAAGGAAAAGACGACACCAGCAAGCACTACAAACTTACGAACACTCATTTCACAGCCATCATATTTGGCATCCGTTTCAGTGAGATAGACATACTTAAACTGTTAAACATCACAATCCAACTGATGTGCTAAGAGAAAAAAACATGTGATCTTCAAGTTCTTCCTGTCTTTTCCTCTGGTTATAAATCAAACCATTCAATTTTTAAGCAACAGAATATTTGAGAACTGTGTCTAGATCAAAATGTTTAGAAATGAAATCACCTGTATTGGCTGAATTCAAATCACCTTGGTTATCTTGGAGTAAACTATATTTCATTTTTCATGTTTTCAAGACCTCATCTAAGAATCTTAAAGAAAAAAAGAAGAAAAAAAGATATGAACCGAACCTGTAATTGCTTTGCATAGGAGAGATAGTCAAAGGGAAGAAAGGAGTCATCAGCTAGGTGAAGGGCTACAAGTCCCCAAACTCCTGCAACTGAAACAATGCAAAAAAAAAAAGTAGTATTACATTTCCGGTTTTGATGATTGGCCGTGCTTTTTATCTGACAATCACAAGCAAATTCTTGTGTGCACATAGGCAGGGAAGATAGCTAACCAGCCACGTGACGATGAAACAAGGGATCTCCATGTTTTGTTATCCACTCATAGGAGTCAAAAGCAGTGTGATACACTGGGAAATCTGCAGAAGCATAAAAATCATCACAATGCCTATAGCACTAAAGCTTCATTTGCTCATGAAGTTTCAAATAAAGTTTAGATCATTAAAAAATATCCAAGATGTTTTCTTAAAACTCAACGAAGCAGTAATTTATTAGATGCGAAAAATATACCTCTCCCATAATATATGTCAATAGAAGGAACCCCTGCATGTTGCAGAAATGGGGCAAAATCAGAATCAACAGCACTAAGTCGCTGGATCTGCAATCCAGTAACAACCATCTCAATTAATCTTAAAGTTATAAACCACAAGAAAGCCACAACAAATAATACATAAAATTATGAACTAATGAAAGGGGAAAAAAACTAGGCAACAACCTATCCACAACTTTAAACAGATAAAAAAAAAAAAAGTGGCATTATTCACATTCATAGACCACAAAAGAAAGGTAAGCCTAAATGTTTACATAGGACCTCTCTTTCCCCTAACAGATACTACGGAGCTTTTGGAGGAAAGGGCAACAGAAATAAAATTGAGAATTACATTGATCACGAAGACAACAACAGGCAAAAGCACCAATTAATCCAACTAGGTACTAGGTATAGACATTTCTAGTTGTTGCCCATTCATTCACCCAAATATCTGCAATGAAAATTCATTCAAACAAGAATTTAATGAATAGAGTGGATGAAACGCCCCCTACATTCCTATTAGGATAATAAAGAGTAATAAAGCACTCGTTGAAAATGCCCAAGCTAAATTATGATTTATGAACAACCAAGCCGAAAAAATTTAATATTCTTGCAAGGACATTAACAATAGCTAATACTGATAGCCATGATAAAATTTTTTGGTGAAATCTATATGCAAAATTAGGCATCTATAAAAATTTCAAACAGCATTTGACATTCAAAAGTGGAAAGAATCATGGCTGCTTACATTGATGACTTGATTTGTAGCTGCCCACTTCTCATATATCATTGCACCCTCTGAGTCAGGATCCTTGACCTGAGATTATGTTGAACATTAGTTGACACAATACAGCCCAAACACCAGGTTTTAAGATTGGTTTATGCACGGAAATTGATTAAAGCATTTTAGATTGACCAAAACATTTTGACACTAATGCTATGTTTTTTCTGTTGTTTACCTTCTTTGTAACCTCACGAAGAATATTATCCAGCTGCGGAGTTGCACGAGCAAAGAATCCTGGCCCTTGAACTGCACAATCTACATTAAGATAGGCCACTGCTTTGGCCCCCAAATTGACAAGGTTCTGTTCAACCCACTCAGTAGATCCTGTGGCAACACAATATTTTGCAGGAAAATCCAACTTCAAAATACACACATGCTTGAAGATGCAACAAAACTATTAACTGGTAAACTTATGCCCATGGAAAAGGATTTTTGAAAAATAGTCAAAGGACCAAGACGCATCCACACAGTTATAGTATCTGCTTATTAAAAGATATAAAGGTTTGCAAGCTGTTAGCAACTGGCCAGTCATATAACATGAGAATATAACTGCAAAAAGAAGGCAGCAACCACAGAGCATAACCATGCAAATAATTAATGTCTTCACAACTTTTATATGGAAATTAACAGAAGTAACAGCGGCTCTGGCATTCTTTATGCAATGTGCAACAAATTCATTGTTGACAACAGAATTGCAATTGCAATAATAGAAATATCTAAAGCAGCACATATGGAAATAATATTTTACATGTATTCCTCAAAAAAATGCATAACAATAAAGAGAGAGCAGTGATATTCATCTGGAACCTCAGCTGTTTGAGCAAAGAATTTATAGGTGAGCATTAATCTTTGATATAATGCCTTTCCTTACTTCTATATGCACGATGGAAGGTCGTGTATTACATGCCACATATTAGAATTCAAAACGAATACGAAAGTGTAAAAATTTTAGATTGACATTTCGAATCCACAAAACTTCCACCTAAGAAAATATCATGACATATGAAGACAGAGTATTACCTACCATCCCGAACTCTTCTGCATCCCAACTACATAGGACAATTGTTCTTCGAGGTTTCCATCCCATCTTCATCAAAAGCGCATACCGTCTAGCAATGTCAAGCAATGCAGCAGTTCCACTATTGGGGTCAACAGCCCCATATGTCCAAGCATCTCTATGATTACCAAGAATCACGAAGCGATCGGGCTCTTCTAATCCCCTTATTACAGCAAAAACATCATGAATTTTCACTTCCTTTTTCTCCCCCTAGAAAACAAACAATAAATTTTGGAATCAAGAATATTACACCAAAAAAAAGAGTATAGATATTATCCATAAATAAACAAACAAATAAATGCAGTTATAGCTCAATCTAGTGCCAAACCCAAAACACTACAATTCCTCCACTTTTAGATTACCAGCACAATTGGAACTATTCCAAGTCTCATTTGAAAAAAAAAAAATGGGCCATTTATGTCTCATGAAACAAAAGTGATATCAGAAAGAACCCAAAAGTCAACAAACAAAATCTACTCAAAGCTTGCCGCTTTTCCAACAATAACTGAACAAAACAACGTTTGACCTTATCAAAACCAAACAATCAGACAAACACTAACAAAACACGGGACCAAAGCACAAGCAAAGATTAACCTGATAACTGAAGTTGACCAAGGTCGGACCTGGTCCAACCCGACCCGAATAATCCTTCCACCCCGGAGAAACCGCCGCAGCAGGACCACCAAGAGACCTTAAAATGACGTCAGCATTCTCATAAGACAAGGGCAAAGATGGAATTTTAGGAAACCTCTCCGATACCTCGCTATCATTAAACCCTAACTTCTCTCCACCTCCAACACCTCCCCACCCTGGACTCAGTGGGTCCCCTACTCCTCTCATAACCGTCCCTCTCTCCACTCCTCCTAACATACTCCTCTCGGCGTACAATAGCACGGCGAGCGCACCTTTAGATTCAGCTATTTTAACAACTCCACCTCTGCTCAACCCACCACCTTTCCTCACCAAAACAACACACCCCTTAACCTCCACCCCTAAAACCCCAAGCGAACGGTAGTCCTCTTCCCGACCGTAATTCACAAACACGACCTTGCCATGCGCCGAGCCGGAGGGAGAATACGCGTGATACGCATGCACAACATCAACATCGCCGACGTTTTCCGTCAGAGAAAAAGTAACGGAACTGCCGTTGCTAAAATGCGCAGAGAGGGAGGCGTGGAGAGGATAAGAAAGCAGGGCGTCGTAGGTAACTTTATGCGTCTCTAAATTGAAAGCAGTGAAATGAGAGTAGACGTAATCGGTGGTTCGGGAGGAGAGGTGAGTGCCGGCGAGGTGGGGGCGGAGGGTGAGGGCACGGAGGTAGGAGGCGATGGTGGCGTTGGAGGAAGAAGAGAGGAAGAGGGAGTCGTAATGAAGGGGAGGGGTGGGGTGGTGGAAGGTGTAGAAAGCGAGAATGCAGAGGATTAAGAAGAAGAGGAAGGTGCAGAGAGGGGGTGGTGGCTTTGTTGAAGATGAAGGAAATATGGAAGATGTTAGGGTTTGTTTGGTTACAAAGGAAGCCATTTTTGAGACTGTGAACTGAGATCAGAAGAAGAAGTGGATGGTTGCAGAGATTTTAATAACTTTTCTTTTTTCTTTGGTTAAAGAAGTTGAATAGTGAGTTATATATATATATATATATTGTTTTTAAAAAAAATGATTGTTTACTCCATCACGCCTTTAACTCGAAGAATCAGAACTAAAAATGTCTAATAAGAAGGTGGTATTATGATCTAGAATGATAAACTGTACAACGGAAGTATTTGAACGTATCAGTATTTGACTCGTTAATAATTTATTTAAATTCATGTATTGAAGTTTTTTTAATAAATGAGTCAAACTCAAATAATGTAAAATTTAACTTGTAAAATTCGTAAACAAGTTCGAATAATAATTCGTGAGTCTGCTCATAATTTTAATGTATTAATAATTTAATTTTAGATATATATAATATATAAATTTTTATTTATTAAAAAAATTTACTTAAAATGTATTATTATAAAAAATCATAATTTTATAATAATTTTTTTAAATTTTTTTAATAAATAATTTTAGTTTATATTTTTATATTTTTGAAAAAAAAAATTAACTTACTCAGATTCATTTAATCTCATAAACAACTCGTGAACACTAAGCGACATAGCAGCTCAGCTCGAGTTCGGTTCATTTATAAATAAATTAAATCCGAGCTAGTTAAAGTTCGGCTCAACTTGTTTATACCTATAATGATAATAAAATTTGAATCATACACCTTAAAATAATATTAAAAAGAAATTAAAATATAACTACTCTCTTTCCGTAGATTTTCAACAACTATGTAATACTATTATTATGCTAAAATTTGATAAAATATTACTTAAATTATAACAATCACTGCCCATGTTTATACTTTATTGTAGTACATTAAAGACGGGGGACTCTCGTTAAATGTTACAATTGTTTTTTTTTTTTTTCTTTTTTGGTCAATACAGTAATATGAACTTCATTCCTCCGAAAGTGAAGCATACATAACGTCTATAATAAAATAAAATACTCTTTTGAGACTGCTGAATCAAAAAGTACTCTAATAATTATTTTTTTAGGAATTTAAAAATATGAAAGTTGAATTTTACTCGCATCTTATCTTAAAAAATTATTTCAATAGCGTAGTCAATAAATGGTTATTGAATTATAGAGCTAGGATCTTCTCATTTATAAAATTAATTTTTATTTAATTTAAAAATATAAAACTCTTTTAACTATGTAATTCATCAAATAATAAAATAATTTAATATTTAATTTTTAAAAGTAGCCATCAAAGACTTTTCATTGACATTTGAAGTCTACCTCAAATGACAACAACCTTTATTTTTGGTATAAAATATTAATTATACAGTGGAGAGTTTATAATTTTATACGGCGAATTAGGTTCATTTAAAATTTTTTCCTACAACTAGTCTTATGAGATTCCACTTAAGGTGACTCATAAAAATATTCTTCAAAATTACTAATTACTAATTGTTCCATCTACATGCCGATAATACTGGTCCTGTATCAAATAAAAAAAAAAACTTTTCATTGTAAATTATTAATTTAATTATTATAAATACAGATTTTTATTTTTATTTTTTTTTTGTTAGAATAAAATGTAATACAGTGTACTTTGAACATGGATGATGTCTGTGCTTTTGAGGTGTGAGCAGAGGAGAAGAGCGAAGAACTGGAGGGACATGACATGAAAAAGCGTCGTTTTATGTGGTGGGGGTTGGGGGGAGTGGGTCTGAGCTTTTTGCGCCCACGGATTACACGACATGGGTAAGGCCAGGGGACCGATTTACAGAGACATATTTTCACTTATGTTTAAAAACATGATTATTTAAATAAAAGATTTCATCATTAATTCTTTTTTTATCAACTAGATAATACGTATTTATTATTAATTCATGTTGAATATTATAAGGAAGAGAGAGCAAAATTTTTGTAACAAAAATAATAATAAAGCGGTTATCATAAAAAACTTTACTCCAACTGTAAATTGATATATTAAAAAAACAACATAAAAGTAAAAATAACTATCAGTACATATACATTAAAAAGATGGATAATTTGACAAGAAAAAGTTAAAAACTAATATGAAGAAAGGTAAATTCCGGATAATAAGCTGAAAAAGTATTTTAATATCTTATGCAAATTAGTGGGTATGGTAAAACTCATTTTACAAATTATAAAAAAAATCTTAATACTTAGGTTGATTAAATCAAGAAATTCTTAAAAAAAAAAATTTTGATGTCTAATCAAACTCTTCATCTTAAATCCAGAAATATCTCATTAAGAGAAAGCAAACACATCACAAAATGATGAATAAACGATGGATTTAATCCCAAATCTAAGTAAACTATTATTATTATAACTGAAAATAAAAATAAAACATAATAAAAATAAAAGATCAATTTTTGGCCAAAAATAGTTAAAAATTTAGTCCAAAAACGAAGAAGAAGAAAAAAAAGATAAACAATACCAGTGGAGAGACTTCTGGATGAATAAAGAGATGAATTCAGTATATATTTTGTGTATTGAATTTCATCAATTAACACTTCTGGCTCTTGGAGAAGAAATCTTAAATTTAAATCCTATTTCTTTTTTTTTTTCCAAATAATACTCAATTATGTATCACTAATTTAAAAAATTAATCAATTTATTACGAGTTTAAAATATTATTATGGAATAGCAATTTAGTAAAAGAGGGTGTACATCATCCATTCTATGTTGGTTAAGATATGGTATAGTACATATCCTAAATTACATGTCATTCTCCTTTCGGACGGTAGATATCTTTTTCTTGATAAAACATTGTAACAACTCAAGGATAATCAAGAATGTAGTGATGGTATGTTGCTTCTAAAAATGGTGATGCATATCTTAATTTTCTTTTGGCATAATACATTTACAGCCTTTTATACTTGTCTTTTTTTTTTATCAGTTTTACACCTATATTTATCATTTTACCATTTTAATATCTGCACTCGCATAAAATGTAATTTTTAAACTACTATTATTACATGTAATATAGAATAGCAAATTAGCATGTGTCATATAGGGTTTAACTGATCAAGACCTGCAAATAAAAGTGTCAAATTAACAAAAAGTGGCAAGTACAGAGGTGATAAATGTATTGTCATTAGATTAGTACATTTTAGCCAAAAAGTGATAAGTTCAAGTGTTGAAATAATAAAATTATAAGTTGAGATGTCAAATTGATCAATTGTGTCAAGTACATGAGATTGCATATGTATTATGTCTTTTCTTTTTTACTAGTTTATTTGCTACTAAATCAATTATTTTTATGGGGCGAGAGAGTAGTTCGATGCTGGTCCAAAATAATTTATTTTAATAAATTTAAATACAAATTTTTTTTAGTATTGACTTAAAAATTAAATAAAATCTTACACCACTTAGTGAATTATAATAAAAATAAAATAAAATTAATTATTTTTTTTGGGCACTAGTGATAGGAAATAAAGAGAAAAGGGCTGGTTGGTAATTGCAAGTAATTAGTATTTTTAAATTTATTTATGAGCCACCATAAACCTAGATGTGACTTGTGGGAGAACAAAATCTGTTTATGTCAAGGGTAAAGGCTGATACTGATAGCGCTCGAATTAGGTAATGGAGTACCAAAGAGTGAATAAAATTTTATCTTCTTTCATTATCGTCTAACACCTAATAGGCTAATACCTTTCTTTTTTTTTTTTTTTTTTTTTTTTTTCTGAAAGACACTTGCTACCAATTTGAAGGGGCAAAACTTAATTTAGCATACAGAGAATATAAACCCCTTAGTAATTGTCTGGTTGAGTTATCAGCTACAAGCTACGGTAAGTATTTTGTAAAAAAACAATACAGAGCATATAAATAAAAAGATGTGAAGGAAGCAAAACATAATATAGCATCATAAGCAAGGAAAGATGAGTCATGTTAGCAGTGTCACGAGTCACCTTGAGCAACAATACAAATTCTCTATCTTTAGTAGGCACTAATCAATTAACCCTCTACTCTATTCTACCACCCATGTCAATGTGGATTTAATTTCTTTGTTCTAGGTGACAATATCTTTTAATGGCTGCTAAGAAAATAATAAACTTGTGGCTATAAGTATAAATGATACAAAGGAACTTGTCCTAGCTTTTGATTTGGAAAAGGACATGAAGCTTTTTATTTTCTTTTTCTTGATTTTTATTCTTCTGTTAGTTGTGAAATGAAAAATGAGAATCCATTATCCATGTCTTCTTTTGCTTTTTATTTCACTTTCATCAGTACATATATTTTATAAATTAGAGTGGATGAATGCTTATTGCTCATGCTGTGTTGAGTGGGCAGAGCATTAGCTTTGATGGTTACCAATATGTCTCTCATCATCTGAAAAAGATAAAAACTTGTACATACCTCCAAATAAAGAAAAATCATAACAAGATGCTCATTTTTATATAAAGGTAAAGAGAATAATGTTGTGTTGGGCAGACATATGGGTCCTCCAAAGATTTTCATCAATGTAAGGTCCTATTTTCTATGTTCCACATGTTTTTTTTTTTATTTAATACTTATATTTTTAATTTTATATGACCATTATATTAACATCGCCAAGGTGGTTTTTTATATGACCATTATATGAACATTGCCCAGGTAGTTTTTTTTTTTTTTTTTCCCACATAATGTAGGAGGATTTTACCATACTGGAAATTGAATTCATGATCTTTTAATGTTCAAATAGTTCAATTTCATGATATAATGGAAAAAGCAATCTCCAACTCAAAACTAATAATGGAGGCAATAGACTCATAGTTCCTCAAAATTTTCACATTTGTTTGATATTTCAGAATCAAATAAATAGATAAGACTTGTATAATGTACTTTAAATGAAAAATTATAAAATCTTTGCAATATTATATGATTATATATATTTTTTTTTGAACATGATAAATATTTCATTAATTTAAAGAGAAACATACAACGATCCAGAGAGAAAAATTATTACAGCGTAGCAATGATAAATTCCCTCCCGTTATTAAAAAATCAAAATGACTAACTACAGAAATTCTCTACCAACTTAGGGATCCCCATATTGGAAACCACTTCTAGTCAAGTTGCACAGAACTGACTAATGATGGTAAATATTCAACTAAAAAATAAACAAACACAACGAAACAAACAAACACAACTAAAAAAACTAACTAAGAAACAACCAACTTGGCTGCCACAAGAAAAAAAAAAAAAAAAAAAAAACACAGAGTATACAACAATCCGAGGGTGTCTTTGTGACAGCTTCACACTCCTCTACTTTTTGATGAAGAACATAACTTCTAGAGATGTTGGTGAAGAGCCAGACTAGTGTCTCTAAAGTTTTTCAATTTTTGAAGAAATAGGACTGTCCAAGGAGATCAAGTTCGATGCAGACTCTAGGTTATGGACCAGATCTTCAAGATGAATTAAAGTCAGACTTGATCATCCCACTCCTCTGCACAAAAACAAAACCACTAACAGAAATATAGATCTATAAATAGTATACTAATAGATATTGAAACTCTATATTGAGTATAGAACTCAAGATAGGTTTATTGATATATAAAAACAATAGAAAGAAACAAAATTTTGGTGGTTTTTTGGCCAAAAAACCACCAAAATCAGAAGCTAAAGAACTAAAGAAGAAGACGAATGAACATAGGAAAGGGGTTGTGAGAGCTATTAAGGCTGTCAATTGAAACTCTCTATTATATGATTATATATATATTGAAAGAAAGTAATACAAAATCAAAAATTCTCCATTTTTGTTAGACCCCCTTGGTCCAAAATCTTATCCAAGGTTGGAACATGTCTTTAAGCCTTTTTTTCCAGAATGTACATATATATATATATATATAATATATGACAATATGCTTTCTATAATTTTTGTTCCCAAAAAGCAAAAGGGACATTTTAGTGGCAAGCAAAGTTGCCTATGGACTACTTGCATATTTCTCATTCTATTTTTATCAGTAATTGAAAAAGAATGATTCTGAGGTTTATCACCAAAATATGATTTCTGCATTTTTTTTTTTCTTTTTTAATCCTTGGTGAGAACAGGTCAGAGGACATGATAAATCTCAACTCAAGTAAGTTAGGCAAACACCAATTAATTTTAGCTTGACAATACTGTAATTATTATTATAGTCTTGAGCTTTTTTAGTCAAAATTTAATTTTAAAAATAAAATTATAAGATATATTATAACTATTTATTCAAACAGCATATTATAAAAAATGGGTATTGATTAAAAATTAAATTTATAACCTTTTAATGTCATGAAAGAAATATTTATCATTTAGCTACTCAACTTTTGGGTGAGGTGTTTAGATTGCTTCATTATTAATTATTATTATAGACTTATATGATTTTACTGGTCAAATGGATACTCCTAATAGAGAAAATATAGGAATTTTTTGCAACCTTACCTCAAATTAATGGACAAGTTAGGTAATGCTTTTGTGCTGAAGTGGTATGGATGCTTCAAATATAGAAAATATAGAAGATGGCTAATCTTACCTCAATTTTATTGAAACGTTAGATTATGCTTTTGTAAATTAGCAAAGTTGTAAAGTGTAATAGCACTCAAACAAAGTGGGATTAGACAGGACTAAGGGATTGCAGCACATGCATACTTTGTGATTAATACTCTATGAAATTAGGCATGCCCAGCAAAATTGTGGTGTTAATAATGGTGGTTATACATCAACATACAGGAATATGGATTATGCGAGTATTTTGTAGGTTGATTACGAAGATTAACTAAATATGCACAATGTTTTTGTATTTTAAATAATTGTCCTATATTTATTAGCATCAAATTGTTAATATTCAAATACAAAAAGTTTTAACCATCATATGTTGGTTCAATTGACAAAAGGCTCTATATGTGAAAAAACATGTCAAAAAATATTTTTCTTTCCACTTATAAAGCTTATCCGACTCGATCAAAATTAGTTGAAATTTTTGCAACAACCAAATCCTCAAGGTAGTTATAAAAAAATCAATATAAATATTGTCAAAAATCAATATAAGTATCATCAAGTATTTATCACAAAATATTAAATATCACCTGACCCCATTCAATTTGGTGTGGTGGTAAAAGCCTTTAATGTGGCATATGAGGTATGGGGTTTGATATCCAACCATCCACTTCCCTCTAACTACCAACAAACTAACAATACTAAGACAATCTTCAGAGCAAATTAAATAATTAAACTGCATTTTCATTTGATTAGGGCCACAAAAAATTGTCACTATCAAAATACAAAGCCTATAGATCTATTTTCAGAAGCAGGTGTATAATTTTTAGAGACAAATCTCTTCTCTTCTATCTATTTCCAACAATGTATCTCTTCCATGCAGCTACTGCTTCTAGTGCACATACATAACTCCTTCAAAATGAAGCAGAATCTAAAGCCAAAATTGTTTCAAACTCCAATAATGCTGTTATAAGTACCATACCCAGCAAAAAGCAATCCACATATCACAAAGCAATAATCCAAGGTTTTCTGCCAGAAATTCAGACTTGGACCTAATAATATCAAGTGAAATGTTGCTGGTAGGACAAATGAGATCAATGCGCACACGGTACTCCCCACAAGTGAAGCAAATACACCAAACCCAGGAACAAATGATGCCAAGATTGCCAAAATAATAACCAAAATCGCACGACTCACATATCTTCCAAAATTTCCAACTCTTGTTGTGATTGCACCATCATTATAATGCATCTTTTGATACCATCCACAGTTTTCTAGCTTCCCCTCCACAATTTCATGAATTGGGTGCACCATGATAGGAAACGTGAACATTAGTCCCAGACACAATCCAATCTGTTGTCATTTAAAATAATTTTGTCACAGAAATTTCATTTTCTCAACTATGCAGTTGTGGGAACATATGATTCCAAATCACGATTTAGTATTTACAAGCATTAGATTATTGGAATAAAGGGTTTTTGATAAGAAGAATATCTTGCTGAGATCATGAAAGCTTAATACTACACTACATGTAATAATTGAACAAAGAAAACTATTGGTGAACAGAATCCATGTAGGAGTTGAGGTGTGGACGCGCATGCCTAAATGCCAATACATATGGGTTTGTATCCACTTTTTTGATGCCAATGCGTATGGCTCTGTATCCACTTTTTTTTTTTTTAATTTTTGTAATTTTTTTTAATCCTTGGCCTAACATGCTTTTGGGTAAAGTTTATATGCTAAAACAAAAACACTGAGCTCCAAGTTGAGATGATGATATTGATAGTGGTTGTGAATATCAATTATTGAGATAACGACAAAGCAGACAGGTAGGCAAAGCATCTGATGATGTATTACAGAGAACCAGTTCCAAATTCTAAAGTTGTCTCCATTACATCAAATTACAATCAGTATTGAGGGACTATGCAACTTTTTTAGCAATAAACAAATATGCAATGCAGCTAGGATTCACATTCACAAATTGTAAAACAAATCTAGAAAAGTCAAGAAAAAGCAAAATAGGTATCAGCAAATCATGTAACTACATTAAGTTAAAAGGTGAAAGGAAAGTGAAGCTTAGTACCTGAACAGCAATGGTAGACCAATTATGAGGTAAATTGAGAGTTATAATGTCTCTAGTTTGATCACCATAAGCCATATAACCAGAAAATCCAAATAGCAAATACACAATAGTGATTCCAGTGAATGCTTTGGCTAATAAACTAGGGAATCTGCCCCTTTCTGTCATTGATGCCTCTAATGCCAGAGTCATTCCAAATCCTTCAAAACAAAACACTGCCATACCACCAGCAAATGGCAATCCTCCAATATTAGACGTAATTGCAGTTCTATCACTGAACTTGAATTCACCACTCATTACCTTTTCTACATCCTCTTTCACCACTATTGCCATTGCTAACACATTGCATACATCCGCAAAAATGCTGAAAGGTGCTAAAGCAGATAAAGAACTAATCCAAGAAAGTGCAATTTGTATTGGTACTAACAAGAGTATGAAGAATGACAAACCGAGGCCATGGCCTTGGGTTTTGAATATTGATGAAAGATTTTGGCCTATAAAGACCAAGTATGCTACTGACCCTCCACATTGAGCCGTAAAAATAAGAAACTCTGTCAAGTAACGGCCAGAGTTACCCATACATCTATAACCCAAATCACCATAAGATTTTGTTTCTGGTGTCAATTCTTGGGATGCTTGTTTGTCCCTGCATTGAACCTATCCATCAATTAAAAAAAAAGGTAGAATTCATCAAAGTTCAGCTCTTTAAAATATTTAAAAGTGGCCATGACCTTTTAGCACATCATGGGCCACAAAAAACTACAATTCCTGATCCTTAAGAAACAACAAAAACCAAAAAAATAAACAGAACCCAATACTCAAAAACAGTGAATTTGACATGTTATAACAAAAAAACAGAATCTTGAGCAAGATGGAAATTAAAGTGACGAACCAGTAAAAGCATGCAATAGTAAGTGGCAATTCCAGCAAGTGAAACACCAAGAGAACCAGCAAACCAACCAGCAATTCTAAAAGCAAAAGGAAGGCCTAAAATACCAGTACCAACAATGGAAACAATTATATTCCCTAATGTTTGAATAGAAGAAGCTGTTCCTGTTCTTGTTCTTGATGAAGAAGAAGAAGATTCAAGAAGAGGAACAACAACAGCTGTAGAATCCTTATTATATTCAGTACCCATCTCTGTTTTTCTCAGTTTTTGGCTTAAATTTTGAAAACTGGCAGTCTGGTTTATTGGGTTCTTAGCTGGTTGATGCGGTTGGCTTTGGACTGTTTTTAGAGATTTTTGCTGTAAAATGATGACTTTTATGGCAACATATGGTGTCAGACTCAGCGTCTCAGCCTGTTGTTGGTGCTGGTTAAAACACTGTCGTTTCTCATATTGGATTTTGCAAATTTTGATTTAATTTAATTAATTTTCATTTTTTTTAGAAGTTAATTGAATCTAGAAAACTACAAAGATGAATAAAAAATTTCTTTTTCTGTGTTATTGATGTTTGATTTAGCTTTAGTTTCGTTGTGTTGATCATTACTAAAGGTGGGTGGGGCATGTATGTAATTTGGTTCCAAATTTTGAATTAATTGAATTGAACATTTTATAATTTAAAAGTAATTGAATTTTTAATTAATTATTTTGATATTATTTAATATTTTAATTTATTCAGCACGTACTAAAAATTTTATTTTTTTTTATAGTTTTTAAAATTTAAAACTACTCCAATTAAATTTTAATAGTAATTAAATCAAACTTATTGAAATTCAATCGGTTTATTCAATTTTTTTTTTGAAAAAGTGACTCATCTCAAATTTATTTTTTTCTATTTTTTAAGTGCTTAAATGCACAACTACTCATTAAAATCAAATATAATAATTAGAATTTATTGTTATAAAAATAGTAAAAATTTATTGTTGTTAATTAAAAATTACATTGTAACATGTATAGTTCAAATATTTTATTTGTTATGTTTAAATTTATAACTAATGTGTAGGTGTGTGTTTGTGTGTATTTCTTGTTATAAATGATAATTTTATTTGATATATATATATATATATATATATATAAATTTATTCTTATTATAAAAATTTATAATACAAAAAAATATTAATACAAAAAATAATTTTAATTTTTATATTTTTATTATAAAAATTTAATAAGAATGAATATAAATTATTAAATAGGATTTTGATGAAGTGTTAGATTGTAGACACATAAATTTTCATAAATTATTTTTTACCAATAAAATATTTTTGATTTATTAAATAATTTAATTAGGCTAATTACATATTTTAGTCTAATAAATTTATAAAGATTTTTGGACCAATCAAATATTTTGGTTTATTATCTTCATTAAATTATTTTAATGACCAATCAAATTATTTCAAACATGTCATTAAGATAATGATAAATAGATAATAATTAAAATTATTATTTATTTAAATAATGATGTAATTGAGCCAATCAAATTACATCAAAGGTAGACAAAATCAA
>CATIWO010139697.1:0-17807 GCA_949673435.1 Macaranga tanarius | reverse complement strand
ATGTGTTGACATGCCATGTTGTTCATAATCATGTTTAGCTATGTAAGAGTGCATGTGATATGATCTATGGGCTTGGAAGTGTTTTGTGTTTGATGCAAATGTTGCATGCAATGAAAATTTTTAAATTCCGCATTTTCATTGGTCTCTACACATACTTTCCTTCAGCTATATGGCGACAAATTTCATTTTTCCGTCGCTATATTTAATAGTAAAGGGAAAAATATCAACTTAATCTAGCGACAGATATTGATTTCTGTCTCTATATAGCGACGGATTGGCTATTCCGTGGAAAAATAGTGACGGATTTAGTCTGTCGCTAATATTATATATAATTTTTTTTCCAAAATTGGTAAGCTACAAATATAAAAAATTGGAAATACAACAATATATATACACCTAACAAGGCAGAACTCCAACCAGATAAAATAAATACAAGAATGGGTATATGCACAAAAGAATATCCATTACAAAATATATAGAATAGCGCTTACTAAAAACATACAAAATTATAGCAGTTTATTTATCCTATGCATGCAAACAAATTAGAAGTGAAATCAATAATGAAATAGAAAAAGCAACTTTAGAAAGAAAATATGGATCAATGAGAAGTAATAAAAAGCAATAGATAGAAATTTACAAATGGAATAAAAATAAAATTTCGTAATTAAAAAAATATCGTTCACAATATTCATCTTTCTAACTGCTCTACCATCTAGACTATGTCACTATGACCAGCCTCCTGCAGAAGTACAATATAAGATAGTAGCAACTATGACAATTAATTTATAAAATCTAAGTCATGTGAAGTAAGCTTTCCAAGCATTGTTATCTCTGTGTCAGCAACATAAACTGCTGCTAGTCCAGGCAGGAATAGTTGGGCAATTTTATGAACTATATCTGTGTCATAAAGGTCACAATGAAATGTTGGGAATACCTCTTTTCCATCTTCAATTTTCTCTTTTTTTGGAACAAGTTTCACATCTTCCATGCTGAAATACACATACAGCAAGTTTATTAGAGAGATGTTGAATTGTTGGCAATGACTTTAGGGATAAAGCCAAATAAACTTAGAAATGCATCCAGAAATCAATAACAAGTCCATGTGCATTTAGCTTACAAAGAAGACCTTTAATTTTAAGGTATAGACCTTTTACTAAAACTGATAATACCTAATTCTACTTGGGAACCTCCCCCAGCCCCCATCCCTTAGCCCAACTATAAACAACAAATAAACAAACATTTAAAAAAAAAAAGAAAAATGACAATAAAATACTTAAAAAACTTGAAACATATAGAAATTTCTATTTTGTTACTTGCTTAAATGTCCATATATTCTTTTTTAAGTGAGCAATTATATTATGCGTTTAATCTTCCACTTAAAGCAGGAGGAGAACAGTTCCGTAGAACATAAAAAAAAAACCCCATTTAGCTGAAAAATTCATCACTTTCAAAGCTCTTTCTAAAACCTTCATATCAGGCGCCACATTTTTCTTTGTTGCTCTCATAAAATCATCCTAATAATATACATCTACTTATAATAATAGATCATAAAATTTGATACCTTATCTCCTAAACAAGCGCTTGAAACAATAAGACATGAACATTACAATTCATTTTCATGAATGAAAATTAACTCAACAGCTTATCTGTGTATCCAATCAACCAAATTTATCAATCTCCAAAAAAACTACACTTTAAACAACAAATTCCATGGACAACATACCAAAAAGTCTTATAACCTCACAAAACTTCTACACTTATAGTGATGGATCCACTAACAACAACATCCAAAAATAAACCATAAAAGAGGTTGATTTAAGTAGCAAAGACTAAGTTTCATTACAGGGTGGCTTGACTGACCACTTATTAGGGAATCTTGTCTCGTGAGACTTCACACATAGCTCACATTTAGCCTAAGTTAGTAGTAATGGTTAGCACAAGATTTTATTTTAATATACAATTACAGGTCATACAGAACCAATACAACAGCTTCTGGAGTTACTACTTACTAGTATCTAAAAGATGATTGTGGCTTCTATATTTCTTTATCACACAAAAACTAAAGTGGGGTGAGAATTTGGAATTGTAGTGAAATATTACTCAGTAAATGAAATCAATATGCTGAGTTTCAACCTCCCTAGAGCTAAATCTAGTCACCACCTTATTGTTTAAACTTTAAAAGTATCAATCTAGGACCAGCAAATGAATTGTCTAGGATCCATTAAAATGTCAAAATTAAGACAGAGAAACATAGTACAATAGTCTTAATACAAATCAAAGAAAACATGAAGAAAAGGGTAGAAACAAAGATTATCAAGTAGCAAAAGAAAAGAAAAGAAAGATAAGTGCATAAGAGCATAACAAATAGAATTTAGGATAATATCAAAGAGTGCTATTCAGCAATCTGGTCAAATCAAAGCTACAAAACCAAAACTTTGCAAACCAAAACTAAAACTTTGTAAACCAAAACAAAATATTTGCAAACTAAAACCAAAGTTGTGCAAACCAAAAATGCAAAAAAGTAGTAAACGAAATTGGTTATATCAAAGAAGTAACCTCACCTTCGCATCTGTAAACCTAACCAAAGGCATCTGTAACCCTCAACTTATCGTAATAAATAAAATTAGAAGCTTAGTATCTGTAAATCACATCTGTAAACAAAATTGGAAGCTTCAACCAACTAATTTCGCATCTGTAAAGGAATAGAGGCAACTAATCTGTAAATCTATAAAGGAAGAAAATGAATTTGTAAATCTATCATTCTGTAAGCTTTAACCAAATAATTCTCTAATATGCTAATTTCGCATATATACCCATAAAATGAAATTGATGAAACATATGTACCTATAAAATGAAATTGATAAAAAAATCAATAGAAACTCAAAAGACCTCTAACATTTATAATCAAATAACAAGAAAGCCAAATTCAAGGTTGAAAAGTAAAAGAACCTGAGCTTGGTGGGTTTGGGCTTGCGCTTGTTATGCAAAGGTTTCTTAACATCATCAGCTGGGTAGAACTTAAGTGGCTTCTCAGCAGGAGCAGCTGGCTTAGGTTTAAGGTCGTGTTTAGAGAAAATGCCACCATTTGTTACCTTGATAGCCCACAAACCTCTCTTATGATACATCTTAGACCTCGACTACTCGCCAATTCCTCGAACAAGATCTGGGTTTCTGTTAACTTTCAGAGTTCTAGTCTTCGGAGCCATTGCAAGAAAAGAGATAAAGAGAGGCAAGAAAAGAGGGACAGGCAGCCGAGATAGAAAAGGATGGTTTAGGGTTGCGAGGAATATTTATTATATACCTAATTTTTGTATACAAAACTATGTAATTTTTAATAATTTTAATTATATTTATTTAATATAAATTTTTAATATTAATATTAATTAAAGCTATAAGATTAGTATGAAATAATGATTATTTCATAAAAAATTATTATATTAATTAATATCTTTATGAGCTATATAACATGATTAAATTAAAATAAATAACAAATATACTATAACAATCATGTTAGGGAAATTTCAAAATACAATATTTAGCAATGGAAATACATTCTATCGCTAATTTAGTGATGAAACTTCAATTCCGTTGCTAGTCTAGAGATGAAACTTCAATTCTGTCACTAATCTAGCGACAAAACATCGATTCCATCGCTAAAATAATGATGGAACTTCAATTATGTCACTATTATAGCGACAAAAAAGTAATTTCGTCATTATTTTAGCGACATAATCGATGTACTAGCTACGAAATCGATGTTCCATTGCTAAAATAATGACAGAACTTCACAGAAATTTAATTTCGTCACTATATTAAAATTATTCATTTCTTAAAAATTATTTTATCACTATGTTGAAAATTATGTCGCTAGTCCATTGCTATTTTATGACGGAAATGTTCCGTCGCTAAATTCCATCACTAAATCTACAGATTCTTGTAGTGTCCAAATTTATCACTATGACCTTTTTTTGATACTAGGATATTATCAAGACTTTCCTTTCCTTTGTGAAATTTGGAGATGGAATTTTTTAACTCAATCATCTCCTTTGAAAGCTTCTCATTCTCTTCTTTGCTCTTATCATGCTCATACTTTAAAGAGCTAGAGGCTTTCAAGTCATTGGAGAGCTTCTCATTTGATGAAATTATTTCAGAAAATTTGTTTTTCAAACTCTCAAATTCTTTTGACATTTTTGAAAATTCTTACTTATAAAACTTTTTCTTTGAAAGCAAGTTTTACATTTTAAAATAAGTTTTCTCATAATAGAGCTCTCATCATCATAATCAAGTTCATTATCATCATAATAAGAATAGTTAGAAGTAGAGGGTACTCTTTATCTTCAAGAGTCATGAAACATAGATTGGCCACCTCTTGGTTCTCCTCTTCATTTTCTAAATTGGATGAGTCATCCTAAGTATCTTTGAAGGCCTTCTTCTTTTTTGTGATTCATTTGCCCTTGAACTTGAGCTTTGGACACTCACTTCTAATATGACCCAGTTTCTTGCATTTATAGCAAGTTACTTCTTTGGCCCTTTTTCCATCATTCTTCTTGTTGTCTCTTTTTTTAAGAAATTTTTCTTTCTCAATAACTTCTTAAAACCTCTAGTGAGCATAGAAACTTTATCATCTTCCTCACTAGAGTCAATTAGACTTTCCTCTTCACCATCTTCTTAGATGGCCTTTAAATCTATCCATTTCTTCTTTTCTTCTTTCTCCCCTTTCTCTTCCTCCCTTTGCTTCATGGTGAGCTCATGAGTCAATAGCTTTCTAGTGAGAATATCGGTGGAGAGCTTTGACAATACATGTTCTTCTTTAATGGAGGTCACCCTTGATTCCCAATTTTTCTTGGGTAGCACTCTCAAGATTTTGGTATTTACTTCTTCTGTTGAGTAGTGTTTTCCTAATTTTCTTAAGGCGGTGAGAAGGGCATTTAATCTATTCGTCATTTCGGTGATGGATTCTTGAGGCTTCATTTTGAATAGCTCATATTCATACACATAAAGTTATACCTTCTTGCTCTTTACTTGAAAATTTCCTTCATAGCCAAAATACAATATTGCATCTTGCCACCTTCTTCTATAGACATAGATGCAAGAAGAATGGGCATGGCCTTCATGTTCTTGTAGTTGTCTTCCTTTTCATTTTGGCTCCACTTAGCTCTATCCATAAGAACTTGTGCATTATTAACGGTTTCGGTGGGAGGTCTCCATCCTTAAAGCACTACATTCCAAATCCTAATGGGATTACTATTAAGATACAACTCCATTTTGTACTTCCAATAAGGATAATCATTTCCATCAAAGAAAGGTCTAAGAGATTGAAAGTTTAGAAATACTCTCCCTATGATCTTAATTTTAGCAATAAAGTACCTAGTAATTAAGCACTGATACCAAATGAAAGGGCCCTAAAGGGGGGTTGAATAGGGCTAATTAAAATTTTTAGTAAGATTAAAGATAGATTTGAGAAGGCTATGAAAAGTAAACAACAAAGATTAAGATGAAAGAAACAAGAACATAAACACAAGGCACAAATGATTTAAGGAGTTCGTATTCTCAAACAATCCTACATCTCCACCTAACTTATTCCCAAGTTAGGATTTTGAAACACCACACCAATCTATTAATAAGATTGATTACAACCAAAGAGTTTTTCAAGGCTCAACTCAAAACCTTACAACAATTGAGTTTTTCTTGGCTCAACTCAATTAAAAAACTAATATCTAAGTGTTTTAATGGCAAACACTTAAACCAACACAAGAATTATACCTCACTTCCCTTATTCTTTCACCCAAGAATTTACAAGAAAAGAGATCCTAGTTCTAATCACAAACTCAACTCTCAAATATTTAATATAAATGAAAAAAGAACAAAGAGCTAGATGATTTCTTGAGAACAATAATGCTTTAAAAAACTCTTATAATCTTTTGTGTAATGTTGTAACCTCAAATGGTGTTACAAGCTATTTATTTATAGTTGAACATAAAAAACTAGTAGTTAGAAACCATTGACATTGTCCCAACTATATTCAACCTTCATTAAAAGAGTTCTTCAACTTTTTACAGAGAAAGATCTCCTCACGATCGTCACTCACCCTTCACAATCGTAACGGTTGAAAATATAGTCGTTTGAAGCTTGAAATTCGACCGTTAGTGCATGAATGTACTGCTCATGATCACCTCACAATCATGACTTGGTGGTCACAATCGTGACCTTGCCTCTCATAACCGTGAGGGCAAACCATGAGGAGTGTAGGAATTTTTGCACAATGAAGCTCGTTTGTCACTTGATTGGCTAGCCTTGCTCACGATCATGAGCCTCATTTTCTACTTAGAAACTTGAATAAAATATTTTTTAAACATTCCACAAGTGTTAAGGATCATTTGGAGGCTTCCCAATGAGTCTTGAGGATTTCCATAGAGTTGCAAATCACCATTCATAGCTTGCATCATCAAAGCTTCTTATCTATCTAATAATCACATTTAAACATAAATATTAGTAATATCAAAACTAGTTGTCAAGGACAAAATAAGGGTGGATTAACTTATGATTATGCAAATGTCCAAAAAAGTATAACTTATATATATATATATATATATATATATATAATAGTATGAAGATGCTAATGTGCCATTTTTAGGTGGCATTTGTTGATCTAGACCATACTGCCACATCAATTGAATATTTGTACAAAAAGATAAAATATTTTTTGATTTGTAATAAATTTGCCCCAAATTCTTATTTTTAGCAGAAATTTCTAAATTTTCTAAATATATTGCATTTTAGTACCATTAAATATGTACAAGTTTTAATAGTTAATTATATTATTTAAATTATTTATTATTTAGATATAAATTTTTTTAAATATGTATAATATTTTTTAAAAAAGTCCAATAAAATAAGACATTTAAGCTGGCATTAGATTTATTAATAAAAGTAGAGAGACCCATAAATATACTTGGCCTTTTTATATTACATAAATAAAATAATACTTTTGTTATTTTTAGATGTTTTATTAAAGCTTAACAAGTAAAGAATTAAAATTAAATTAAATAAAAAATTTTATCTAATTATTAATTAAAATAAAAATATATTTCATAAAATTATTTTTTAAAATTATAGAAAAATATTAACATTAAATAATATTAAAGAAATAATTAACAATTTTTTATTATTTCAAAATTTATTGACTTATTGTAATTTTAGCCCACTTTAATAATTTTAGTATAAGTATACCAAACTGGCAACTGTGCAATAATTATAACTCATTTATATATATATATATATTTTTGTCTAAATAGTATGAAGATGCTAATTTGCCATTTTTAGGTGGCATTTGTTGATCTAAACCATACTGCCACATCAATTGAATATTTGTACAAAAAGATAAAATATTTTTGATTTGTAATAAATTTTCCCCAAATTCTTATTTTTAGCAGAAATTTATAAATTTTCTAAATATATTGCATTTTAGTACTATTAAATATGTAAAAGTTTTAATAGTTGATTATATTATTTAAATTATTTATTATTTAGATATAAAATTTTTTAAATATGTATAGTATTTATTTAATACTAAAATACATTAATCTAATTAATAAATTATATTTCAAAACTAAAAAAATCCACATGATCAATAACATATTATTAAAATTAAAAACATATGTCCATATATATATTAATATTTATAGAAAGTTGAAAAGTATTAGAATTCATGTGTTTAAATTTTAACAAATAATCTAATACTAATAAAATTTTAACCCATGTATTAATTTAGTTAGGTATAATGGTTTAAAAAATTCAAAACTTTTTTATTTATTACAATTTAAGCCCACTTTTAAAAATTTGACTAAAATATCTCAATTTGATAAAATTGTAGCAATTATATCATTACATTTTGAATATTATCACCAACATAATATTTTACATTTAAGCTTGATATTCTTATATTACAATGGTTCATTGTATGTCAGTATAATTTCTCTTTCTTAATTCTCATTTCCTATATTTTGATCATTACATTCTTTGTAATGTATATTATATTTTGTTGAGCTTATAAGCTTTGTTTCACGTTCATAATTATTTGTTGTATATTTATATTATCACCATATTATAATATCACTCTTATACAACTTTGTGGATTCACGTATCACAATTCTTAGTATCGAAACTGAATTCACTAACACAATTCACACTGATTGTATCTCATAACATCCTTACTCAATAATTCATATGCATACTTATTAACCACTCATAAAATTTTTCAGCACTTAAAAGCTTCAAGTTCTTCCTTCTCCTTGTTGATCACCTATGATCAACCCAAAACTTTCAAGATTTTCTTCAAGAATATAATATAAAATGCTTCAATTCTAAAAAAAATTGGAACATAAAGCTAAAATCCTACCTTGACCAATGTAAATTCTAGCAAAAAAAACCCTAGCTATTGTTTTTATTCTTCTTCTCTCACTGTAGCTCTTTCTACTCTCTAAGTTCTTATCACATGAAGCTTTTGCTTCCTTCTTCCTCATTCTCTACATTTTTAACGCAACTTCTTCTTCTTCTTTTTTCAATTGCTCCTTACTTTCTTTATCTCTTATGCTTAAATCCTTTTTTACTTTTTCTCTTTTAATTTGATCTTTATCTTACTTTTAATTTCTTTCAATTACATCTTCACCCAAAATAAATACTTAATTTTATTAAATTAAATAAATCTATCGACTAAAGTTTTGAGGATATAGATGTGATACGTTTTTGCCAAGCTCTTCTTTAGTTTTATAACCTGTGACATTAACATCAATAACATAAATTCTACAAACTTTTATAAGTTAGGCTTTGTGATTTGTTAATGGGTCAAAACTTAAAATTTAGGCTCAAACAATACCATAGGAATTTCCATTTGAATTCAAGTTTAGCGCCTAATACCCTCTACAAGACCTTAGTCGAATGGAGGTAAGGATTCATAAAGTACTTTTAACTGAGCCATGGATAAGGCTCAATAAACATATCCACAAACTGATATGAAGTCAGTAAGAATCAAATTTTAATGACACCATCTGTAACTTACTCTCAAAAAAACTAATAATCTAATTCAATATGCTTTTGTGAGAGCATGAAATACAGGATTGGTAGTGAGATAAATTACACCAATATTATCACACCATTGAGTAGTAGAAGATGGTGGAAAACTAAGTTCATATAGTAGAGACTGAATCCAAAGAAATTCTAATGTTGCATTGGCAATTGCCTTGTTTTTGCTTTCTATTCATGAACGGGGTAGTGGGTTATTTCTTAGTAAGCTAAGAAATAAGACTATTTCATAGAAAAATTACACAGCCACTAGTTGATTGACCGTCATATGGATTACCACCCTAATTACTATCCATATAACAGTGAATGTCCAAAGATTTATAAGAAGTAAATTGAATTTGAAAATTTATTATGCCATTCAAATAATGCAACAAACATTTTAATGTTTTCCAGTGAACATTGGAAGGAGCATGCATGAATTGACAAAGCTTGTTGATAGTAAAAACTATATCTGGTCGTGTATAATGAGATATTACAAGGCAGTAATAATTTAATGATATTGAAACATCATTCAGAGAAAGGGTGCCAGACTATTTGGAGAGTGTTAGAGTAGTAGCCATTGGTGTTTGACAATTATTAGATTCCAAAAATACAACATTTTAGAGAAATGTTTGAGCATAATTTTGCTGTGATAAATGCAGACCCACATGACTTCTATGTACCTCAATCCCTAAAAAATAATGTAAATTACCAAGATCTCTTGCCAAAAATTCAAAATGTAGAATAGAGATGACACTAGTAATTTTTAATTATAAAGAACTTGTGATAAGGATATCATCGACATAGACTAAGAAATACACTATTGTAACTACAGAATGATAAATGAACAATGAGGAATCTGAGTGGGAAGGTTGAAAGTGATGTGTGCGGAGGAAGTCTCCAAGTCTAGAGAACCAAGCCTAAGGGGCTTATTTGAAACCATAAAGGGAGTAGTTCAATTTACAGACATAATGCGGTCTTGATTAATCCATAAATCCAAGAGGTTGACATATATAGATGTCTTCCCATAGATGACCATGCAAAAATATATTTCAGTTGTCAAGTTATTTGATGTCCCAATTGTGCATTACATCAATGGCTAAGACTATACAGATGGTGGTTGGTTTTACAATGGGACTGAATGTCTCCTTGAATCCACACCTTCTGTCATGTCCGTACCTGAATAATTTAAGTTATTTTGGGTTAGGACTACATTATAAAAAAAATAAGTTTGGAAGAAGGACCTAATTAAAAAATATTAAGTTAGAGGACTAAATTATAAAATAGCATAAACCGCCATTGTTACAGATAAAGAAGAAAAAGAAGAAAAAAAAAGAAGGAGATGCTCTATCGGCCGAAGGAGGAAGAAGAAGTAAGAAGGGAACCTACATTTCTATAAGTGGACTTCTTTTCTTCAATCCTTTCACTTCCATACTTATTTTTTATAGATTTTGGATTGATTTGGGATTGAAATTTGTGTTTGATATTAAAAATTCAAACGTTACTAGTGCGCGATCAGGGGGCACTTGATTGCACTGAGGTGGCACCTCATCGTGCTAGGGCGACACCTCAGCCCACCCAGAGCCCTTAGGCGGTGCCTTAATGAGCAATAAGGCGATGCCTCAGTAAGCCATAAGGTAACCCCTTAGTGATATGGGAGTGATGAGGCATTGCCTCTACACTGAGTTGGTGCCTCAGTGGCTCAAAATAATGTTTGAGTTGATTCTGATCAGTTTTTAACCCTGATTTGTAATGTATATGATACTCGGAGTAATATAGAGTTTTGATTTGATTAAAAACATAATTGAATATAAAAATATGATGATTTTGTGATCACATGTATATTGAAAGGAAAGGTAGTTGTAGTAAGACCGTACCCGGGGTACAGTTGGGCTCTGTAAAATGTAAAACTATATCCATAACACAATAACTCACATGTGATTGATATTTTTATACCTGGGGTACAATGAGAAATTGACAGAATTGAGATTTGTGGTTATGATAATTATCTTTAGGACAACGCTCGAGATTCATGAATACCTTTAGGGCTAATTCGAGTGGTTTATAGATTGGTATGCATATTTAGATTGAACCTTTGATATGTTGATTTGTACCCACTATATTGATAGTAACCTGACCTATTCCAGATCATATTTAGTAATTGTACTATGTTGTACTGTGCTATGATTAATGTGAGAATGATATTTTGAAAGGAAAGTCTGATTGAAATATATAAAAAGAAAAGAAAGTTTAATTTCCTGGAAAACCATATTGAAATCTTGTAAGAGTTATTTAAATTAATTCTTATGATTTGATTATAAACTTGTTGCATTTGTATGGATTATTTTATGTTTAAAGTGGAAATAATTTGATTATTTTTAAATATTTCGGTTATTGTTATTTCCTATTATTTCTTGAGACAACATTGTAGTCTGTCCATTCACTGGGTATTTTTTGAGAAAATACACACCAATCTATTTTCATTTTCCTTTTCAGCATAGGTTAGTCCTTGTTTATATTGTAAATAGTATGGCTATCCTTTGGACTACAATGACATATAAGGTAGATGGGCTGGAGACGAAGGTGCACTTCTTTATACGATATGACATTGATACAATCTTATCCTTTAGAGTTGCTCTAAAGTCGATAGTGATAGATTATCACACGCATACAGAGAGGCAAGATTTTGCCGATGGTAGTTATGGTGACGCACGTCACTACCACAAAGGTTCGAGTCTCTTTGACCTAGATTTAGTTATGTCCAGACCATTTTCTCTTTTATTTTGTAATAGGGAATGTGTTTGGGAGTAACTGCACCTTTTGTTGTAGTTATGGCAGTACTCTAAGTCTAGTTAGACCTTCGTGTTTAGGGTATATGGGTTGTATCTATTCTTTTTGGTGTACATTTGTATATATTTTAGGATAACCCATACCCTATACAGCCCCTTTGTAGTATACAATCTATGTATATTATATCAGTAGTGTGTTTGAGCTTGCCATCATTCTTATTTTTGTTTAGATGAATATTATCAATGATTTTATTTATACATATATTTCTGATAGCTAAATAATGTAAGAATGCTAGACAGTAAAATATTATTTGTTAGATTTTATCTTAGAAGTGACGCCTCTCCACGTTGGTGCCTCGAGGGAGGACAGTAAGAGTAATAGTGTTGTTTGACGAGGTCTCAGTGGGGAGGGGTGTCACAGTTTTTGGTATCAAAGCCTAAGTTTGAAAGTTTGCATTTGAAATCCTAGGTTTGAAAGCTTAGGTTTGAAAGTTTTGATTTGAAAAAAGTTTGGATTTGAAAGATTAGATTTTAATGGATTTGATAGGTTTTGGAAGCTTAAGGTATGAAACCTAGGTTAAGTAAATTTTGTGAAACTTTAGGAATATATGTGCTGAATGGATATTAGTTGAGAACCTGATACTCAAAGGGTTGAATTACTAAAGTGGACTAATTTTGAATTTACAAGAAGATGGCAAGAACTAGAGGAGGCAGAGTAGGTGTATGTGGTTGGCCTAGAGGTAGACCGAGAGGTAGAGGTAGAGGCTGAGGTGTTGAGGCTGATAGGATGGATCTGGTAAAGAGAGAGGAAATTATGGATAAGAATTGATCACGACAATTGTCTCCATCAACAGCTTCTATTGGTAATGAGGGAGACGATATATGAGGAATCAATAAGGGAAGTAAGCAAGGCAGTTTGATGCCTAATGCTCTAGTGCTGAATTTTAATGTACCGAGAAGAGCACGTAATAGACAACAGCCACTGCTGGTGAAGGAAAATATGGCTAACAATTCAGTGCCGCCAATAATGCATGTAGATGCTATAAAATTTGCACGCACTATAGCACTATGATGGCTAAGAAGGATAAAAAAAGTATAAAAGACCGGGAGACATAATTGAACACGTAAAGAAATGTGGAGCTTATGATTTTTACGGTATGTTGGACCCATGACAAGCCGACAAGTGGATTAAGATTATAGAGAAGGCCTTTACAATATTATAACTTAGTGACAAGGAGAAGATAAATAATGTTTATGGCCTGATGTTTAATAAAGCTGACGATTGGCTGACTCGAGTCTGAAATCTGTATGGCGAAGCTTTGATTTGGCAAGTATTCCAGGAGGAATTTCATAGGGAATACTTGACACAAAGCTATCTGAAGGAGAGAGTAGCTGCATTTATTAATTTAGTGCAAGGATCGATGATGGTGAGAGAGTACGTTGATAAGTTTGAGGATCTGTACAAGTATGCGAGGCATATATATCCTACGAAGGAAAGAAAAAGTGAAAACTTTTCGTGAAGGATTTTATATATCCTTAAGGGGAAAGTTGAATTTATATACTGGAATGATATTTAGAGGTTGGGTTGAAAAAGCTATGGAGTAGGAGAAGCTAGATAAGGAATTAGAAGCTTTAACCCAAGTTAAGCCTAATCAATAAGTTGAATCATCACGACAACCTTAGAGAGGAAATGGGAGTAGGAGATCAAGGTTCTCTCCATACTCCGAGAGTAATGTGAGGTCAGGAGGTGGAAACAGACCTCAAGGAAGTTAGGTATCGGTGAGACAACCAATAATGCCACCAGGACATATGGGTGATGGAAATGGATTATAAGGGAGAGACATGTTATCTTGGTGTAACATATGCAAGAAAAATCATGCTAGAAGGTGTAATTAAGGTGAGATTAGATGCTACCGATGTAATGAGATCAGGCATTATACGAGAATTATACGAAAGTATACCCAAGAGAACCATCAATGCAAGCATCTCATACCCTTCGTAATGAAAGAGTTGGAAGGTCAACTAGGGTACGAAGACCAGCAACTATACAGAGAGAGATTACTAGTTTGGTAGGAATGTCTCTGAATCAACCAGGAGAGCCAAGCTCAGTAGCTAGTGGTGTACAACAAGCTAGAGTATATACAGTTACAAAGTGAGAGGTCGAGGAGTCACCAAACGTGATAATAGGCAAGGCTCACATCAATGGTAAGCTAGCACGTATACCGATTGAACTAGGTGCTATATTTTTATTTATATCATCAACTTATATGATGCATGATAAGCTTAAAATAAGTGATTTGAATGAACATGTGATTGTGAGCATGCCTATGGGAATGAGTGTAGTTTGTAAGAATGTATATAGGGATGTCTCAGCAAAGATTAATGAGGGTGAAATGAGGTGGAATTTTATACCCTTATCCATTGGTAAGTTTGATGCTATACTCGAAATGGACGGGTTAAGTCATTACCAAGCAAATATGAATTGTTATACTAGGTAAGTAGAATTTGAAAAGGAGAATGGAGAAAAGGTAACATTTGTTAGAGAAAATAGGAAGACTCCTATTAAGATTATATCGGTAATGATGGCTATGAAATACTTGAGGAAAGAGTATGAATTATAATTAGCTTCTATAGTGGAGGATAGGAAGGAAGGTTCAAAGTTGAAAGAACTACCAGTGGTAAATGAGTTTGAGGATGTATTTCTGGAAGATTTACCAGGTTTACCTAGGGGTGGCCACGGTTCATGAACCGGTCGGTTTTGGTTCGAAACTGTCGGTTCACGGTTCGACCTAAGGTGGAACCGAACCAAAACTGGCTTAACCCTGGTTTCGGGACGGTTTCGGTTCATGGTTCTATTTTTTTCGGTTCAGTTTTTAAGCACTGTAAAAAAGTTGTATTATTTTAGAAAATAAAATATACCACGAGTAAGAGAAAATTATGTAGAATTTTATAAAGAGTTGTAACTTGCATTTTTTGAATTTTTCACATAATTTGTTTTTTTCATAAAATGAACCAGAACCGACTGGTTCGAACCTGAACTGGCCGGTTCTGAACCGGAACTGCCGGTTCATGGTTCCAGAATGGTGGAACCGGCCCTGAACCAGTCCCACCCTTGGTTCAGGGCCAGTTCAGCCTACTTTCGAATTTGACCAATTCCGATTCTGAGTTTGACCGGACCGGTTCTGGTTCGGTTTTGGGCCGAAACCGGCCCGTGGCAACCCCTAGGTTTACCACCTAAGAGAGAAATAGAAATTGAGATCGAACTTATACTCGGAACCACTCCTATATCGCAAGCACCATATAGGATGGCTCTAGTAAAGTTAAATGAGTTGAAAGTGTAATTGCAAGAACTATTAGATAAAGGATTTATCCAACCAAGATTCTCTCCATTGGCCGTACCTATATTGTTTGTTAGGAAGAAAGATGGATCTTTTCAACTGTGTATAGATTATAGACAGTTGAATAAGGTTACAATCCGGAATAAGTATCTTTTGCCTAGGATAGAAGATTTATTTGATCAACTGCAAGGAGCAAAGGTATTTTCAAAGATAGATTTATGATCTGGTTATCACTAATTGAGGATTACAGAACCGAACGTACCTAAAACTACTTTTAGGATAAAGTATGGTCATTATAAATTTCTAGTGATGCCATTTGGGTTGACTAATGCACCAGCAGTATTTACGGACCTAATGAATCGAGTGTTTAGGCCATATTTGGATAGGTTTGTGATCGTGTTCATTGATGATATTTTGGTATACTCGAAATCAGAGAAGAACATGAGGAGCATTTGAGGACGATATTAACAATTTTGAGAACTAGGCAGTTATATACAAAGTTTAGTAAATGTGAGTTTTGGATGGATAAGGTTACATTTCTATGTCATGTGATATTTGCTGAAAGAGTGAATGTGGATCATAGTAAGATTGCAGCAATTGTTAATTGGGAACCACCAATGAATGTAATAGAGATACGAAGTTTCTTAGAACTAGCAGGATATTATCGAAGATTCATATATGATTTCTCAATTATTACGTTACCATTGATGAAATTATTGAGAAAGAATGTGAAATTTTAATGGACTTCGAATTGTCAACGAAGCTTTAAAATCTTGAAAGGGAAGCTAGTCACTGTGCCAGTGTTGACGTTACCAGCTAAAGGAGGTCATTATATAGTTTATAGTGATGCTTTGAAGCAAGGATTTAGTTGTGTATTGATGCAAAATGGAAAAGTAATGGCATATGCATCAATGTAATTAAGACCGCATGAGCATAACTATCCCACACATGACTTAGAGTTAGTAGCTATGGGATTTACATTGAAGATGTGGAGACATTACTTATATGGAGTAATATATCAAATATTTATGGACCACAAGAGCTTGAAGTATGTTTTAACTTAGAAGGAGTTAAATCTGAGGCAAGGACACTGGGTGGAATTATTAAAGGACTATGATTGTATGATAAAATATTACCCAGGAAAGGCGAACATGGTTGCGGATGCTTTAAGTTAGAAGTCGAGTGGAAGTTTGTATTATATTTGCGCTGTTAAGATGCCATTGTTGATTGAACTGAGGAAATTAGATATCGAGTTTAGAGTAGACACTTTACCAGGAGTATTAGCTACTTTAAGAGTAAGGCCAACCTTAATGGAAAGAATTTTGGCAGCATAGCAGGTAGATGAAGAGATGAAGAAATTATGTAGTGATGTGAAAAATGGAAAGATGAAAGAGTTGAGTTGTAGCGCAGAAGTAATTTTGAAATTTGGGACTAGATTATATATGCCAAATGTGGATGAATTAAGATGAGAAGTAATAGAAGAGGCACATTATTCGGCGTATACTATGCATCTAGGAAGTATAATAATGTATAGAACGTTGAAAGAAAGTTATTGGTGGAAAGGAATAAAAGGTGATATAGTTGAATGTGTCAAAGTGTTTGACCTGTAAGTAAGTGAAGGCAGAGCATAAGCATCCTATGGGATTATTATAATCTTTACCAATTCCTGAATGGAAGTGGGAACATATCATAATGGATTTTGTGGTAGGACTGCCAAGAACCTAGTAAGGAAATGATGTTGTATGTGTGATTGTGGATCGTTTGACAAGTTGGCACATTTCTTACCTGTCAAGGTCAGCTATAACTTGAATAGATTGGTGGAGCTATATATGAAAGAAATTGTAAGGTTGCATGGAGCACTAGTATCGATCGTATCAGATCATGATCCAAGATTCATGTTGCAATTTTGGCCAAGTCTGCATGAAGCTTTAGGTACTAAACTAAGATTTAGTACAACTTTCTATCCTCAAACCGATGGCCAATCCGAACGCACTATATAGATATTGAAAGATATGCTTAGATCCAGTGCGTTAGATTTTAGAGGTAATTGGGATAAGTAAGTACCATTAATGAAATTCGCTTATGACCATAGCCACCAAAGTAGTATCAGTATGGCACCTTTTGAAGCATTGTATGGAAGAAAGTGTAGAACCCCAATCTGCTGAGAGAAAGTTAGAGAAAGGAAATTGTTAGGTCCAGAACTTGTACAAATGACTACAGAGAATATTCACATAGTTCGAGCAAATTTGAAAATAGCACAAGATAGACAAAGAACCTACGCCAACCTTAAGCGAGCTGATATAAAATATAACATTAGTGGAAAAGTATTTTTAAATATATCACTGTGGAAAGGTGTGTTGAGATACGGTAAGTGTGGCAAGCTAAACCTAATATTTATTAGACCGTACGAAATAAACGAACATGTTAGGCCAGTGGCTTTTCGATTAGCGTTACCCCCTAGTCTATTTGGAATTCACAATATTTTCCATGTATCGATATTGAGAAGATATAGAAGTGATCCTTCTCATAAACTACAAGATCAACTGGTGGAATTGCATGAGAATTTGAGCTATGAAGAAGAGCCAATATTGATTTTGGCAAGTGATAAGAAGGTATTGCG
>CATIWO010139675.1:0-29988 GCA_949673435.1 Macaranga tanarius | reverse complement strand
CTTATGAGAACTAAATGTATATCATTGGGATTTTCACATTTAGACTTGAAAGAGTTTCAAGTAATATCAAGTGTTGATATTATTTTCTCATTGCCAATTAGACATGGACCTAGTAAGTCACACCTATAAGGTTCTCACCTTATTATCTATATCTTAATCTAATTGTTGATTAAAGAGTTTAATCAAGTAATTAATATTAAGGGAATTGGAGTTTTGCGAAAGTAGTGATTCTAGAATATCATGAAATCCGATTCCACCAAAGGGTTTTATATTTCATTTGTACTTAATTAATATTGGATATTAATTAATGTAATGAATTAATAATTAATGTGTTGTTAAATACTTGGACTTGGATTAATGGCCCAAGATGTATGGGCCTAGGCATAAAAGAGTTTTGGGCCAAAGATTAATCCAAAGTGATGAGATAGCCCAACAACCTTATCTAGGTCCATTGATTTAATGGATTGGGCTTCGACCAAGTGTTGGCCCAAGAAGCATGCCCAAGTCTATATAATTGATGTAGAGATTTGGTTGGTTGTATTATACAAGTATAAAAGATGTATGTAGACATATACATAGGATGTGTTGTCACCATTAATCTTTGGACACTTGTAAGGACACTTGTGAAGTGTATATGTATACTAAGTGATAAGTTTCATGATAATGTCATCGATGATGTCATGTGGTTGGACCCGATGATATCATGGGAATGTCATGCATGATGTCATGGTAATGTCATGTATGATGTCGTGATGATATGGCAATCTCTACACTTTATTTTGTCTTAAGTGATTTTGTTTTTACTGTGGGTATTGGATGTTCATCTCCAAGCTTTGTTCAAGTTAAGAATAATAATGGTGGATAGTTTTTGTTGGACAAAAACGTGAACTCCATACCAAAAAAATCAAATCAACATATACCCTTTATTGTCCTTGCTAGGAAGATTGATATAGAGCAAGTTCTTGTGAGGGTCATAAGAAAGGACACTTGCTTTTACTTTGATCTAAGCAAGAAGGTGGTTTGGTGAGAGCTTGGTGTTTCAAGCTAGAGGTCATACACATGGGTGACTAGGGTATGTGATTCAAGAGTTGAATCATCCATACCAAACTAGTAGATACACTTGTGGTCTACATCGAACAATTAGAGTTTGTAAGTTTCTTGAACTTAAAACTTCTTGTTTGTTCATATAGATGTTAGTGTATGTGTGTTTAGCTATGTGTTAATTGCAAATTGGATCTCATGGATTGGAATTCTTCATGTTAAAAAGAGTCATGCAAGTGAAATTTTTTAATTTCACCCCTTGTGGGCACGGGCTTCAGCTGTGCTCCTGTTGCATGGCATGATTCCTTTCACATCCATATATGGTTGGTTAAAGTTTGTTACCGCTTACATGCCTGTGCTGGCCACGTGTGGGTATATGGCGTGTGGTGGCTCTAGTTGGTTATATGTAGGGATGAGTGATCGGCCAAGATGGAATTCATTACCTGGAGTGAATCGGGATAAGATCCTATGCTATCTAAGTTATTCTTGATGAATAAGTACTTGGCTAGGTAAAGCTTGACTTGTCTGAAAAGAGTTTTAGTGCTAGAAAACAGTTTCTAGCAGTAGTCATGTTTTATTGAGAATTGAACTTAAGATGAGGTCATATGATTAAGGCAATTAGAGTTTGACTAAACTGTGACTCTAGCCTATATCGGGATCTTATAATGAAGGGACATTTAGTACATGATAATTGTGTTTTGTGGTTCTTATGGATCTATATAAAGCATTCATTTCTATTTGGGTAGTCGTGATATCTATGTTAGGGTTCACTCACGACTTATGGGAACTAAATGTGATTATTTGGGAGTCTCACATTTAGTATGGAAAGGTGTTTCCGTAATATTAAGTATTAATATTATTTTCCATTGCCATTTAGACTTGAACCTAGTAAGTCACACACATAAAGGTTGTACTAGAGAAGATTAATATTAATTTGCTTATTAATTAAAGAGTTTAATTAATTAATTAAATTAATTGAATTGGATTTGTGCTTATGCGAGTATCTAGCACATCCTAAAATCTAAATTTAAAGATTGGGACATAAAAGTAATTAAATAAATATTAATTTCGACTTGATTTAATATGTGATATTAAGTTCAAGGACTAGATTACTATTTCCCTCCTAATGGATTTCTATATGGTCCATGAGATGGACCTAGTAAATTAATAATGATGGACTTAAAATGGACTAATGCATGGGCTTTATTTAAAGAGTTTGAATTAGCCCATAAGTTGTCTTATGGTATGGAGTGGGCCTTCTCCAAGTGTAGAGAAGACCATGTGCATATAACCTTAGCCCATATCCATTAAGTGTTAATGAATATCAATGCTAAGGTTATCCATGTAACCAAACAACACCCACTCACATGTAAAGCAAGGACATGCATGTAGCTTGAGTAGGACACACTCAAGCTATTATCATATTATTTATGTTAATAGTTAGTGGAGTGTGTAGAGACAAGTTAAAACAATGCATGCATCTTGAGTATAAGATACTCAAGATAAGGCTATACATATGGCTTGAGTGTAAGATACTCAAGTCATAACTATTATCATATTATTTTTATGTTGATATAGTTAGTGGAGTTTGTAGAGACAACTAGGACATAACTCTATTTTTTCATATTAGAGAGCATTTTTTTAATATTCTAACAAAAGAGAGAAAAGGATTGAGAGAGTCTTCTTCCTTCTTCTTCTTCAAGTGTAGAGAATTCAAACATACACAAGTGTTGTGTACTTTCTACTAAAAGTCCATCATCCATAAGAGGTTGCTTATTTTTTCTATACATCCTATCTTGGTGAAGTTCTTGCAAGCACCTTAGGTCAAGGAGGAGAGGCTTGTGGCTAGAGCATCACCATCTTTGGAGCTCTTTTTCCTTGTACAATTCGTGTGTATCAAGCTAGAGGCTTCACATTTGGGGATCTAGGAGCTAGTAGATCAACAACAACTAAAGCTCAACAAGTATTACTAAATCTTTAGTTGCTAGGTCTTATGTTTTGAATGCATGACTTAGTTGATTGTTGATTAATCATGTTGTCCTTGATGCATGTTTAGTTATGTATTTACATGTGATATGATCTATGGGCATGGAAGTGTTTTGTATTTAATGCAAATGTTACATGTAATCAAATTTTTTTAAATTCCACATTTTGATTGTCACACTATCGCACATTCCTTCATATTGATGTAGGATGCCATGCAATGTATGTAAGAGATATGTATGTTGAAGTATGCTATATATGTTTATGATATATCTATATAGATGGATGGCATGTAGTGTATGTATGAGATATATATGTTGTGAATGTTGGCATTCAATGTATGTATGAGATACATATGTTATAAAAATGGCTAATGTGCAAAGTGAGACCTTAATAATGGCCCAAAAATATTCTAACTAAATTTAGGTCCAGGCTCTCCATTGGAGCAATAACTTGCATGGTTTTGGACTTGTGTGCATCGGATATAGATACATAGGAGTGTGCATAAGGGCCAAGAGATTAATGTAGTATTATTGTTAAGCATGAGATGTTAGGGGTGTATGGATACACTATGGGCCAATAACGGCAAATAGGAGTATCTGAGGTTTGTAGTGTTCAAATCCATACACTTTACTGATCCAATGGTACGGACCTAACTACTGTCAAAGACTAATATCGGTAATTAGGTGTACCTGAGGCCCATAACATTAAAAGCTGGATTAATGGAACTTCACATGAGATGTGATGGACAAGAGTTATCCACTTAATGAGAACAATTATTCTAATAACAATAATATGCCCCTGAGGGATATTAGTGGCCCATTAAGAACTCCATTACCACTAGAATTCCATCCAACAAGGGATTTCCATTTCCTATTTGGAAGTGTAGGATTCCCCAAGTTAGTGGGAGCCTATTGTGATTAAAGACCAAATCTAATAGTGATTACAATGACATACTACTAATCAATCGTGTTACCTTTTGCAGAATTTGATAACATGGGACCATCAAACCCACTGTCCATCATACGTGACAAATATAAGGGCAAGATAAGTGTTGTCAAACCCTCGAGTGGAATAGCCAAACATAAGGGCAAGGCAAGTGTTATAAAGCCCAAGGCCACCTTGAGGGAAGAGCAAGGCAAAGGAAAGTGTTTCCACTACCAAAGTGAAGGACATTGGAAGAGGAATTGTCCTAAGTTTCTTGAGTCTCTCAAGATAAAAGGAAAGGGCAAGGATAGAGAAAGTGAGACTTTCTCTAATTTATTAGCCTCTAAATATTCTAAGAGCTTATCTAATGCATGGGTATTGGATACCGGTGCAAGTTCTCACATTTTTGCATCCTTGGAGGATCTAGCAAATGAGAGAAGATTGAGGCCTAATGAAGTGACCTTAAGGCTTGGAAATGGAGCAAGTGTTGCGGTCAAAGCTATAGGGTCCACTTCAATTATTTTGTATAATCATGTTTTATTATTGGAGGGTGTATTATATGTACCTAATGCCTATAAAAACATTTTCTCTATTTCAAGTTTGACTAGTAGGGGTTATGAATTCCTTTTTAGTAGAGATGAATGTAAGACTTATTTTGGAAATAAATTGATAGGCATGGGTTATTTAATATATAGTCTATATTATGTTGATAATATATCTAATAATAATGAGCCTCAATCTAATGTGAAAGCAATGCTAATTGAAAATGCCTCTAACTCCAAATATCTATGGCACTTGAGATTATGTCATATTACGGAGGATAGGATCACAAAGTTGGAAAGGATGGGAATCTTGAGCAATCTTAAATCTGCATTCAATCCAACTTGTGATGCTTGTCTTCAAGGCAAGATGACTAGATCACCATTTATTGGAAAAATGGCAAGAGCCAATGATATATTAGAGATCATACATAGTGATGTATGTGGACCATTTAGTGAAATGGCTAGAGGTGGTTTCTACTATTTTATTACCTTTGTGAATGATCTATTAAGCTATGGGCACTTGTTTCTTATAAAGAACAAGAGTGAATCCTTTGAAAAGTTCAAAATGTTCAAGGCCCAAGTAGAAAACCAAATCGGGAAGAGTATTAAAACTCTTCAATTAGATCGAGGAGGAGAATACTTAAGTACTGAGTTCACAGAGTTCTTTAAGGAACATGGCATTGTATCACAGCTAACACTAACCGAAACACCACAGTTGAATGGTGTATCCGAGAGGCATAACCATACCCTATTGGATATGGTACGATCCATGATGAGCTACACTAATCTTCCTATATTACTTTAGGGTTTTGCACTCCAAACAGCCTTGCTACATCCTTAATTATGTTCCATCCAAGTCCGTTCCTACCACACTATATGAGATATGGAATGGTAAGGCACCAAGTCTTAAACATGTTAAGATTTGGGGGTGCCTAGCTTTTATTAAAAAGATGAAATTAGACAAGTTGGATACAAAATCGATTAAAAGAATGTTTGTTGGATATCCTACAGATAGTTTAGGGTATTGCTTTTATCTTTTTACTAAACAAGTTGTTGTTATAAGCAGAGATGCCATATTTCTTGAGAAACAGTTTCTTAAGTAAGGTGGCAAAGGAAGGAAGATAATGTTAGATGAAGAGTAATCTAAAGAAGGCTAACAAATTGATCAAATGGACTTTGATCAACCTGAGGAACATATTCCAATTGAGAATGTAATCACACTGACTCCTAGAAGGACTCGTAGGATATCTCATCCTCTAGAGAGATATGGTTTTCTCTATGAAATGCAAAAGTTTGCATATTCATGAAGAAAGCATTCATGTTGATGATCCTACTACATATGAAGAAGCTTTATATGATATTCTTCATGATGGCTTGAGGCAATGAGAACTGAGATTGATTCCATGTATGCAAACCAAGTCTGGACACTTGTTAATCCTCCTAAGAGTATTGTACCTATTGGGAGTAAATGGATCTTCAAGAGAAAGATTGGTGTAGATGGGAAGGTAGAGACCTTCAAATCTAGACTTGTAGTGAAAGAGTTTCGCCAAAGGTAAGGGGCTGATTGTGAGGAGACCTTCTTGTCGGTAGCCATGCTTAGATCCAATCGGATTCTTCTTGTTATTACAGTATACTATGATTATGAGGTTTGGCATATGGATGTCAAGACTACCTTTATTAACAGTTATGTTGAGGAAGAAATTTTCATGGAGCAACCGAAGGGTTTTGAATCTGAGGAAAGCTCAAAAGTGTGCAAGCTTCATAGATTAATCTATAGCCTCAAGCAAGCTTCAAGGAGTTGGAATCATCGTTTTGATGAGGCTATCCATTCTTATGGTTTCATTAAGAATGAGGATGAGCCATGTGTTTACAAGAAGGTTAGTGGGAACTAACTCACTTTCCTACTCTTGTATGTTGATGACATACTTCTCATTGGGAATGATGTCGGTGTGATAACTACTGTGAAAGTATGGCTGGCTAAGACCTTTTCAATGAAAGACTTAGGAGAGGCTACCTATATTCTCAGGATTCAAGTATATAGAGATAGATCGAAGACAATAATAGGCTTATCTTAAAGTCTTTATTTAGAAAAGGTGTTAAAGAGGTTCAATATGCTTAATTCCAAGAGGGGATTGTTACCATTTAGGCATAGTATCCACCTTTCCAAGACGATGTCGCCCAAAACATCTGAGGAAATGGCAGAGATGGTCAAGGTTCTATATGCTTCAGCTTTTGGTAGCCTAATGTATGCTATGTTATGTACTAGACCGGATATTGCCTATGCTGCTAGTATAACTAGCAGGTTTTAATCGAACCCAAGCTTGAAGCATTGGGTGGTGGTTAAGGCTATCTTTAAGTACTTGAGAAGGACTAAGGATTTAGTCTTGACTTATGGAGGAGGTGACTTACAGCTTACAGGTTTCATAGATTCTGACTTCTAGTCAGATGTGGATGATTGAAAGTCTATCTTCGGGTTTGTATTCACTTGTAATGGAGGTGCAGCGAGCTAGAAGAGTTCCAAGCAGAGTATCACTGCTGATTCTACTACAAAAGCTGAGCACATAGCCGCATCAGATGCTGCTGAGGAAGCTGCTTGGATTTGGAAGTTCATCTTTGAACTAGGTGTTATTCCCTCCACTGAGGCAGCAGTTCCTCTCTTCCGCAATAACAATGGAGCCATTGCTTTGGCAAAGGAATTGAGGTCTCACCAGAAATCCAAACACATTGAAAGGTGCTATTATGTTATCAGGGAACTTATTGGAAAGGGCGATGTGCTCGTGCAAAAGGTAGCTTCAGTCGATAATGTGGCCGATCCACTCACAAAGGCGCTTACCCAGCTACAGTTAGACCATTATCTTGAGAAGATGGGTCTTAGATACTATAGCGAATGGCACTAGTGCAAGTGGGAGATTGTTAGTATAGATGTACCCTAGGGCCATTATTATATATAAACATTGTATTTTCATCTCTATGGTAATAAAATATTCATTTAAATTAAGTGTTAACTTTATTTCAATATTTACCCTTTATATTATATTGAATGAGTTTATTATCAAGAGTTGATAATATGAGTGATAAACTCATTTGGTACATGTGCTATAAAATATAAGGGTAGTATTAATCCCTAGACTATCACCTCTGTCTATTTTCCTTGATCGGTATGTGATATTGATAGTGGGAGGTAGTGAGTCTCATGCTACATAATATGAGATATCAGAATAGAAACGTGAATACTCATATGATGGGTGGATCGAACATGTGACGTAAGATTTATGATTGCATGGGTAATTCACTTTAGTCAACAATCACAATCTTGAATATAATGGTGCATATGTTCCTTTGACCTGAGGTGACATGGTCATCCACATATGGTTGGTTAGAGTTTGTTACCGCTTACATACTTGTGCTAGCCATGCATAAGTATATAGCGTGTGGTGGCTCTAGTTGGTTATATGTAGGGATGAGTGATAAACCAAGATGGAATTCATTACCTAGAGTGAACCGGGATAAGATCCTATACTATCTAAGTTATTCTTGATGAATAAGTACTTGGCCAGGTCAAACTTGACTTATCCGAAAAGAGTTTCGGTGCTAGAAAGAGTTTCAATGCTAGAAAGAGTTTTTAGTAGAAGTCATGTTTTATCGAGAATTGAACTTAAGATAAGGTCATATGATTGAGGCAATTAGAGTTTGACTAAATCATTACTCTAGTAAATATTTGGATTTTGTAATGAAGGGACATTTAGTGCATGGTAATTATGTTATATGGTTATTATGGATCTACATAAAGCATTAATTTCTAATTGGGTAGTCGTGACATCTATGTTAGGGGTCACTCAAGACTTTTGGAAGCTAAATATGATTAATTGGGATTTTCACATTTAGAATAGAAAGATGTTTCCATAATATTAAGTGTTAATATTATTTCTCATTGCCATTCTTGAACCTAGTAAGTCACACACACAAGGGTTGCACTTGTGGAGATTAATATTAATTTGATTATTAATTAAAGAATTTAATTAATCAATTACATTAATTGAATTGGATTTGCACGTATGCGGGGATCTAGCATATCCCGAAATCTAAATTCAAAGATTGGAACTTAATTGCATTTAAATAAATATTAATTTAGACTTGATTTAATAAGCAATATTAAGTTCAAGGACTAGATTAAGATGTGCCTCCAAATGCATTCATATGTGGGCCGTGAGATGGACCATATATATATTGATTAAGATGGGCCATGAGATGGACCATGTATATAGATTAGGATAGGTCATGAGATGGACCATGTATATTGATTGAAATAGGCCACGAGATGGACCATGTATATTGATTAAGATGGACTTGAAATGGACTTAGGATGGCACTTTATTTAAAGAGTTTAAATAAGCCCATAAGTTATCTAGTTTGGTATGGAGTGGGCCTTCTCTAAGTGTAGAGAAGCCCATATACCCATAACCTTAGCCCAACTCATTAAATGTTAATGAGGTCAAAGGCTAAGGTTATCCATATAACTAAACACCATCCACTCGCTTATAAACCAAAGCCATGCATATAGATACACGTACGAGATACTCAATCTATCAAATGCGTGTAGCTTGAGTGTGAGACACTCAAACTATAACAATGCATGTGACTTGAGTGTGAGACACTCAAGTTAGTATTGTTATTATTATTATTATTATTATTATTATATTGGTTTTGTTTAAGTTAGTGGAGAGTGTAGAGACAATCAAGCCAATGAATCCTAATGCACATTTGAGAGCAAATTCAATATTCTAACAAAAGAGAGAAAAGGATTAAGAGTGTCTTCTTCCTTCTTTTTCTTCAAGTGTAGAGAATTCAAATATACAAAAGTGTTGTGTGCTTTTAAGTTAAATCCATTATTGTACAAGAGTTGTGCAAGTTTAAAGTCCATCATCCATTGGAGGTTGCATCTTTGTTCTATACATTCAAGCTTGGAGTGGCTCTAACAAGCTCTTGGATCAAATCAAAAGAGAGGCTTGTGGGTAGAGCTTCACCATCCTTGAAGATCATCCTTGTAAAACTTATATGTTTCAAGATAGAGGCTTCATATTTGGGGATCTTGGAGCTTATAGATCAACATCAACCATAGCTTATCAAGCGTGCTACCAACTTGGAGTTTTGTAAGTGTTACCAAACCCTTAGTTGCTAGGTCATGTATTATAAATGCATGACTTGGTTGTTTATTGATGTATTATGTTGTCCTATATGCATGTTTAGTTATGTATTTTCTATGTGATATGATCTATGGGCATGGATGTGGTTCATGTGTAATGCAAGAGTTGCATGCAATCAAAATTTTTAAATTCCGCACTTTTGATTGTTGCATGATCATACAATCCTTGAAGACCTCAGTTCCTTCGCTAATGAAATAGCTCCATTATGGTCGTAGAAGAGAGGGGTTGTCGAGTCAATGGAAGTGATAGTCCTAGAAGGCCCATATGAGTCTAAACCCATAAGTTTAAACCCAATAGAGGACTTTATATCCATATGGGATTATTATATGATATGGTTAAAGTCATTTAATCAATAAAGGATAAGGATTCTCAATATACTAATTCAATTGGGATTAGGTATGTCTCTTTTATGCCTATATAAAAGCTCATATTTCTCATTATTAGACATCTTGAATATATTTCTCTCTAACTTAAGTATCGGAGACCCTACAGATCAGAGATCCTAGGTTCACTTTAGCTTTTCTTGTGCTTATAGGTTTAAGAGGGAACTTCACGTTCATTAATTAGCACCATCTGTAGGAAGACAATTCTTTGTTTTTCCTATTTAATTTGTCAATTTCCTGTGACACTATTGACATATGGCAAACACATCAGAGCCTCCGCCTCTTCAAGGAGGAACATCTACCAACACAGTGGCTCTCACTCAAGCCATTCCGTCAACAACTCAAGGGAATAACTTCTCACAGCCCATTAGCTCTGAATCATGGAATTTACCCCTAAATAATTCACAGCTTGGAACAACAATCGAGACATCCCCATCATATTATGCTCCTTTTTAACATATGACAAGATCTATTCCGACTATTCTTTTTCCAAATCTACCTGATGTGGCTAGAACAAGTCAGACTCCCCTTCCACCAAATCTACTACCCCTATTCAGGGAGGCATTAATTAATAGTCTCAAAACTCAGCTCCACATGGTGCAACAACAGATATCATATTTAATTCAAGAGGCAGTAGCTGATATTCCTATGGCAGGAATCTCTACTCCCGTGTCTGTAGCACCCATTGAAGTAAACATTAATGCACTGCAAATCGAATGACTACCAATCCACAGTGAACATGGAGAGTCACGAGGGAACAGAAGTCAACCATGACATAAGTCCAATAGGGAACATGAATTAGAGTTTCAAACTCTTATAAGAGATATGACTGATTTTAATTATCACTTAAAAGAGGTGATGCATAGAGTCTGCAATGGACCTGATGAAAGAGAAGAATGTATACTTGACAGAAGCACTCCATTCGTTAATAGTATAATGACAATGCTCATACCTTTAAAATTTAAGGTTCCACCTTTAGATCAGTATAATGGGATGGGAGACCCAATAGCTCATGTTCTATATTCCGAACCAAGATGATGCTATAGAATGTCAATGATGCCATTATGTGTCGTGTATTTCCTATAACATTGACAAATATAGCTCAAAGATGGTTCCACAGACTCCTAAAGAATTCTATAACTACCTTTAAAAAATTGGTGGAATAATTTAGGACTCGGTTCATAATAAACATTCTGCCTAAGAAAAGTACCAATGATTTACGACTCTGTAAACTAGATGATAACGAGAAACTTCGATGTTATCTCGACATGTTCAATAAGATTGCTATGCAAATAGAGCATTTAAGTAAAGAGGCAGCCATAGATGCATTGAAGTACAAAACTAAGATGGGGAAGCTCAGAGATAAAATAATGATAAAGAAACCCTAAACTTTTCCCGAAGCAATGGCTATAGCAATAAAGTTAATTGACTTGGACGAAGATATGAGAGAGATGCGAAAAAAAGAAAATGAAGAGAAAGGAATCAAGAGAAAAAATAAGAAAACAGATCTGAAGAGAGAATACATTTCCAATAGGCAGAGGAATGACGATGAAAGTTATGCTCCTCTCAACGCCCCTAAATTAGAAATCCTGATATGGATCAGACAAAAGGGAATAGATATACCGGCTCCTTGAAGGCTCAATCCACTTTCTATTGGAACGAGGGACAAGAATCGGTACTGTAGATACCCCCGAGATCATGGTCACAACATAGACAAATGTTGAGATCTTAAAATTGAGATAGAAAAATTGGTAAGGACAGGTTCATTGAAAAAATCACTAAAGATGCTCCAAAAAGACAGAGGAGTTCAGATACTCAGAATGAACATTAAGAGGATTCAAAAAAGACTCATAAAGATGTATCAGGAGTAATAAACATGATCATTGGTGGTGAATCAACACCAAGAGGAAAGAAGAAAAGACAAAGGAGACACGTATGCATAGTAGGAACCAATTCACCTATGCCAACAATTACTATTGGCCTAGAGGACAGACTTCATATTAAACAACCTCACAATGATGCACTCATAGTCATGACTTATATTAAGAATTACTTGGTAAAAAGGATGCTTGTGGACGATGGGAGTGCGGTTAACGTTCTTACATGGGAAGCCTTTTAAGCAATTAGAGGCTCTTCAGTAGAATTAAAACCAATCACAAATCCAATAACTACCGATGGGAAGTGTTGAATTGGACATAGAGTTCAGAGAATGAGATTTGGAACACCTCAATAAAATCCTTGTTCAATATAGTTGACACTTGGTTGGCTTATAATGGAGTTATTGGAAGACCAATCCTATGGGAAACGAATGTCGTAACAAGTATCAAATACTTAACAATAAAAATTCCTATTTCAGGACGAGTCATCACAATTAAAGGAGACTAAGAAATTGCTAAGCAGTGCTACGAGCTTGGCACCAAAGATGAACTAGAAGCCTTTCTGATTGAATCCAATATGGATATCGAAAAGCAAGGAATAAAGCCTGAGTCAGTAGAAAAGCTAAATGAAGTAAAACTTGCGAATGGCAAAGTGATAAAAATTGGAGGAGAAAAACCTTGAACAAGTAAAGAAAGAAATCAAATGAGTGTTGCAAAGTCACGAAGGCACTTTTGCTACCCAAGCATCAGAAATAGTAGGGATTGATCCGAATGTGGTGGCTCATAGCCTGAATATTGATCCCTCTATTAAGCCAGTGATACAGAAGAAGTGAAACTTCGCACTAGAAAGGTAAAAAATTATAACATTTGAAACCACAAAGCTACTAGAAGCAGGATTCATACGGGAGGTTTCACACCCTGAATGGCTAGCAAATGTGGTACTCATTTAGAAGCCAAATGGGAAGTATCGGATGTGCGTGGATTACCGAGATTTGAATAAAGCATGCCCAAAGGACAGTTACCCTTTACTAACTATTGATCAACTAGTGGATTCAACTGCATGTCATGAAATGTACAGCTTCGTTGACGCTGCACAAGGATATCATCAGATTCCTATGAAGAAGGAGGATCAAGAAAAGACATCCTTCATCACTCATCAAGGGTTATATTGTTACAATGTAATGCCCTTTGGACTCAAAAAATGCAAGAGCCACATACCAAAGGTTCATGAACTTCATCTTCAAGGAAGACATAAGTAAAACCATTGAGGTATATGTAGATGACTTGATTGTCAAAAGCCGAACAATGGAAGACCATTCTATAGACTTAGAAAGGGTCCTGAAAAAGCTTGATGAGTATAAAGTCAAACTTAACCCAGACAAATATATTTTTGGGGTGAAGGCAGGAAAATTCCTAGGTTTTATAATTTCACAAAGAGGAATTGAGTCGGACCAAGAAAAGATGGAAGCAATTGTCAATATGAAGCCTCCCACAATGCTAAATGAGTTATAAAAATTGAATAGTCAAATAACTGCATTAGGAAGGTTCATGTCCTATTCAGCAAGAAAATGCCTTCCCTTCTTCCGAGCAATAAAGAATGTAAAGAAATTTGAATTGAATGCTAATTGTCAAACAACATTTGAGGATATCAAAAGGTTCTTAGCCTCTCCACCTTTATTAAGTAGACCAACTCTAGAAGAAACACTATACCTTTACTTATCAGTGGGCAACGAATCTCTAGCATCAGTGCTAGTTCGAGATGATAAGGGAGAGCAAAACCCTATCTATAACATGAGCAAGGTCCTTAGAGGATCTAAAATCCGCTATCGTAAGATGGATAAACTAGTATTGGCTCTAGTGCACACAACAAGAAAGCTCCGCCACTACTTTCAAGCTCATAAGATAGTGGTACGAACAAACCAGCCTCTAAGGAAAATCCTACAGAGACTATAGACATTTGGAAAGTTCATCCAATGGTTAGTGCAATTGGGTGAACATGACATATCATACGAAACCCGAAAAGCAATAAAAGCACAAGTGCTATTTGATTTTATACAAGAAATGATCTAGACTGAGGGATTCAATAATGAAAAAACCTTATGGCCAATGTATATCGATGGTGCTTCAGGAAAGCAAGGGTTAGGAGATGGAATAATTTTGATAGGGCCTAAGAAAATAAAAATCAAATGTACTATCAGAATAGCTTACAAATAGCATAAATAATGCAGCATAGTACGAAGCCTTGATCACCGGATTGAAATTGGAAAATGAAGTATGAGCAGAAAGTCTCCAAATACTTTGCGATTCCCAACTCGTAGTTAATCAGCTTAATGGAAACTTTAAAACAAAAGATCTGAATATGATTAAATATTTAGATAAAGCTCATTCACTTCTACGAAGGTCAGAAGAAAATGGCGGACAGTGGAGTTTAGTCTGAATTCCAAGAACTGAAAACGAAAGCTGACATAATAGCCAAGTCTGCACTGAAAAATGGGCCTATGTTTTAAAACCTCAACTTCAAAGAGGAACTCGTTGAACTTTCTACAGAGGAAAACAAAATGTTCACTACTTATGAGATAGCCAAATAGATCAAACCTATCACCGAATACCTAGAATCAGGAAAACAGCAAGATGATAAGAATGAAGCAAAGAAAATTTGAATAAAAGCTCTTAGTATTCATTCCAGGATGGGAATATATACCGAAGGTCATCTAGCTATATGTGGATCAAGTGTGTCTCATTGGAAGAAGGCAATTATATGCTTAGAGAAATACATGAAGGTATATATGGAGCTCACGAAGCTCAGGCAACACTAGTTAAGAAAGCTCTTTTACAAGGCTACTGTTGGCCCACAATGTCACAACATGCACAAAAGCTGGCATGGAATTATGACAAATGTTAGAAATACTCTCAGTTGACACACTCATCTGCTCATGTACAGAATCGTATTAGAATTCCATGGCCTTTTATTATATAGGGAATGGACATACTCAGACCTTTCCCCTTGGCAACAGGTCAGAGGAAATTCATTATTGTTACAATAGATCATTTTACTAAATAGATTGAAGTCGAGGCAGTTTCAACAAAAACTGAAGCAAGGATTCGTAGCTTCTTTTGGAAAGAACTCATATGTAGATTTGGAATCCCTCACACATTCATTACAGATAATGGGAAGCAATTTGACAATGTGAAGTTCAAACAATTCTATTCTAAACTAAAAATAAAGTTACGACTCACCTCCGTAGCTCATCCACAGACTAACGGACAAATAGAGGTAACTAATCAAACTATATTACAAGGCATCAAAAAATGTCTTAATGACAAAAAAGGAGATTGGGTAGATGAGCTATACAATGTCATATGGGCATACTGTACTACTCCAAGAAGTGCAATAGGAGAATCACCTTTTCGCCTAGCATACGAAATGGATGCAGTAATACCAATCGAGATAGGGTCTATAAAGACCTGACTGAATCAGCGAATGAAAACAATTATAGAATATCCTTAGATATGTTGGAAGAAAGAATAGAACAGGCTACAGCAATATCCGAAGCCAGACAACAACAAGTCGCTTACTATCATAATAAAAAAGTCTGATCAAGGGCTTTCAAAGTGAAAGATTTAGTCCTACAAAAAGCAGAAATAGGAAAAGGAAAATAGGAAAGTTGAAACTTAATTAGGAAGGTCCATACCAGGTCACCGAAGCAACCAATAAGGGAGCATAACGACTCAAGGACACATAAAGGAATATCATTCCAAGATATTGGAATATAGAAAACTTAAGAAAATATTACCAGTAGATGTCTGGAATAATTAAGAAAGCAAACTTGATAAAACTTGTAATAAATGAGTAAATAACTATTTACTCATATCTTAAATACTTGAGCAATAAATTTTTAAGTTCACAAAAACAAACGAGTCTCAATCACTCGTATAAATAATATATGAGTCCCTAATACTCGTAAACAAATGAGTCTCAAACACTCATGCAAATAAAAGATGAGTCCCTAATACTAAAAAAAAAATGAGTCTCAAACACTCGTATAAATAAAAGATGAGTACCAAATACTCGCAATCAAATGAGCCTTAAGCACTCGTACAGATAAATGAACTTAGCACGTATGAATAAATGAGTTCTTACTACTCATATAAATAAATACGGATCTTTAAAAAATTCAGCAAGGAATCCAAGTTTTTAATACTTGGTTTAACTAGCTATCATAGCGTAAATGTTCAATAATTGAAAAATGCAAAGGAAATAGATGAATTCATAATATTCGCAATGAAGAATTAAAGTAAATAAGTAAATACAAAGCGACCTTCGGGAATTAAAAAGATTTTCATTAAATTTCCAAATTCAAAATAAATTATTTTTAACAAAACAACCCTTTTAAAGGCGTACAACAAAAAGAATTTAAAGGCTTACTATTCTTCGGAGGAGAAGAGACTCGAGCACTAGTAGAAGAATCTCTAACAACATTTGTAAGCTCTATAGAAGGTGAAAGAGCTTCCAGAGCCTAGGTCATCGCCTCAGTATTTACAGACAATTAACTATCTTTAGGACCCATCACCGATTTCTCCTTCCGAACCACTTCATCCAAGTCCCGAAGGGAAAGCTTGTTAATATGGGTGAAGTCAAGATTAGGATGCTGTTGAATCAAAAGTCATTGGCATTCTGATTTCTAGGCCTACACAAAGTCGACAGTAAAACCCTAGAAAATCTTTTTCTCGTTCATACAAGCCTCCTTAAATTGATGAATCTCTTCATCTCGGGCAGCAATAATCTTTTCTTGCTGGGTCATAGTTGAACTTAGCCAAAAAATGGAGCTCTGAAGCTCTACATTTTTGCTCTTCTCTTGTTCAAGGCTTGATAAGGCACTGTCTCTCTTAGCACGAGCAGTGACAAAAATCTATTTTGCCCTTCGAATCTCACTTCCATGCTCTATTTTTAGCTCGTTCATTTTTTGATCAGTAAGGCCACATTCGCTTTTATGAATATAACGAATGTCATCCATTCATAGGACCCCTTGAGCAGCCTGCAAAAGAATTAAAAAAATTTGACTTTAAAACAAAACTAGAATAAAACAATAAATGAGCGAATTATGTCTTGTATGCTGCTTTATATGCCCAAAGTGCATCATCAAGCTTACTGGCCCAATCCTTCCTTGAGTGCCCAATGGTCTTCTTTAAGATTCTTTTTAATTCTCGGTTGCACACTTCCACTTGCCCATTGGTATATGGATGGTAAGGAGTTAAGACTTTGTGTCGGATGTTATATCTCACCAAGAGGGTCTCAAAATATTTGTTACAAAAGTGGCTACCACCATCACTGATGATGGCTCTAGGTGTGCCAAATCCTGTAAAGATCTTTTTCAAAAATCTACACACTATTCTGGCATCATTTGTGATATAGGCTTGTGCTTCCACCCAGTTAGAGACGTAATCCACACATACAAAAATGTACCTATTACCTTGAGATGAAGGGAATGGTCCCACAAAGTCGATCCCCCATACGTCGAAAAGTTCAACTTCCAGAATTCCCATTTGAAGCATCTCATCTTTTCTTGACATTCCACCACTTCTTTGGCAATTATCACAATGATTCACAAATGCTCTAGCATCCTTAGATATCGAGGGCTAAAAGAACCTACATTCTAGAACCTTAGAGGCTGCCTAGTTTGGCCCATAGTGTCCCCCATAAAGTGAGCTGTGACACTGGTGTAAGATTTCATCAACTTCATCATTCAGTACACATCTTCTTACCATCCCATCACTACATAATTTCTAAAAGAATGGCTCATCCCAAACATAGTTTCGAGCATCATGCTGTAGTTTCTTCTTTTGTTGGTACACATACTCCACTGGAACTTTGCCACAAGCTAATAAGTTTGCTATATCTACGAACCATAGTGTGAATGCATGCTGAAGAGTAAGTAGTGTTTCATGAGGGAAAGTTTCCTTGATGATCAACCCTTCATCCCTTTCCTTCTCAATCCTAGATAAATGATCTACGACCAGATTTTTGTATCCTTTCTTGTCCTTGATTACCATGTAGAACTCTTGTAAGAGTTGAATCCATCGTATAAGTCTTGGCTTAGAATACTTCTTAGTGAGCAAGTATTTGATGGTTGCATAGTCTGTATAGATAGTCACCTTTGATCCTAAGAGGTAAGACTGAAATTTACCAAAGGTGAACATAATAGCTAGTATCTCCTTCTCTGTTGTGGCATAATTGAGTTGTGCTTCCGAGAGAGTCTTACTAGCGTAATATATAACATGCAACCTATTGTCTTTGCACTGTCCCAATACAGCTCATATGGCTTGGTCACTAGCGTCGTATATCAGTTCAAATGGAAGGCTCCAATATGGTAGTACCACAATGGGTGCTGATGTGAGTTCCTTCTTTAACCTATTAAAAGCAGATTTGAACCCATTAGTGAACTCAAAAGGGACTTATTTTTCTAATAGATGAGAAAGAGGTTTAGAAATCTTGGAAAAATCTTTGATGAAGCGTCTATAAAATCCCGTATGTCTTAGGAAGCTTCTAACACACTTCACATTGGTTGGATAACTTAGATTTTCAACCGTCTCTATCTTGCACGATCAACCTCTATTCCCCTTTCTAAGATCTTGTGTCCCAATACTATGCCTTCGTCAACCATAAAGTGGCACTTTTCCCAATTTACCACCAAATTTATTTCGTCACATTTTGCCAGCACCTTCTCCAAGTTATTAAGGCAGCCTTCAAATGAATCCCTAAACACTGAGAAATCATCCATAAAGACTTCCATGATATTCTTAACTAAGTTTGAGAAGATGGTCGTCATGCAATGTTGAAATGTGGCAGGGGTGTTGTACAGTCTGAAGGGCATCCTCTTATACGTGTAGGTGCCATATGGATAGGTGAACATTGTTTTCTCTTGGTCCTCTAGAGCTACGACAATCTGATTATAGCCCTAATAGCCATCAAGGAAGCAATAGAAAGTATGGCATACAGTTCTCTCAAGCATCTAGTCAACAAATGGCAGGGGAAAGTGATCTTTTCTCATGGCATTGTTGAGCTTCCTATAGTCAATGCACACCCTCTAACCATTGAGAACTCTTTTAGGGATCAATTCTCCTTCATCATTCTCCACTATAATTATTCCCCATTTCTTTGGCATACACTGAATGGAGCTCACCCAATAAGAGTTGGAGATTGGGTATATAATGCTTGCATCAAGAAGCTTCACAATATCCTTTTTCACTACTTCTTGTATATTCTGATTCAATCTTCTCTGCCGTTCAATAGTAGGCTTACACCCTTCTTCCATTAGTATCTTATACATGTAATAGGATGGACTTATTCCCCTAATGTCGAAAATTTTCCACCTAATAGCCTTCACCCTTCTTCTTAACATCTCAACTAGGGAAGTTTGTTTCTCAAAGGTGAGTTTGGAAGAAATAATGACTAGTAGAGTTTGGTTGTCTCCTAGAAAGGTATATTTGAGGTGAGGTGGTAAGGGTTTCAATTCAAGGGTAGGCGGTGAAATAATAGAGGGCTGTGTGGGTTGGATGTTCAATATTAGAGGTACATGCTTTTGAGGAAGGTCTTTTTAGGAAGGGTTAGGCTCAGGAACTTCTCTCGAACATTCCATTACTGGAAGAACATATTCTGCTGATTGAGTTTAAGTATGAAAAACTTCATCCACACATTTGTCTACTACATCCAGGCACATACAAAAGTCTCCATCAATAGGCTGCCGACTCGCCTTATAAATGTTGAAGACACGCTTCTCTTCCCCCACTCTTAAGGTGAGAGTTCCTTCATGCACATCTATCAAGGCTTTTGAAGTGTATAAAAATGGCATGCCTAAAATCAGGGGCACCTTTTCATCCTCTTTAAAATCAAGAATAACAAAATCAACATGGAATATAAATTTTCTTGTCTTTACCAACACATCCTCAATAATCCCCAATGGTTTCTTCGTGGTACGGTCTGCTAGTTGAAGAGTCATACTTGTGGTCTTAGCCTCCAAATTTAGTTTCTTAAAAATGGATAGGGGCATAAGGTTTATGGATTCCTTATCTCACATGGAATGGTCAGGATTCCAAGGTGCCTAAGCTTATGTGGAAGCTTATTTGAAATGAGAGCACTACGTTCCTTAGTTAAAGTAACAATCTCCAGTTCTTCAAGCTTCTTCTTATTGGAGATCAAGTCTTTGAGAAACTTAGCATATTCCGGCATCTGAGCAATGGCTTCCTTGAATGGCATGTTGACCTGGATCTTTTTTAGTATATCCAAGAATTTTGAAAACTGAGGATCATACTCTGGCTTCTTCAACCTCTGCGGAAAGGGAATGGGTGGCTCGTATACTCTTGCTCTGCGCTCCTTATTGACCTTTGACTGTGATTCTTCCTTGTTCACTGCCTCCCTTGAACTTTCTTCAATTTTGGCCTTTTATGGTTTATTTGAGTTGGAATCCTTTGGCTGATCCAACTATTTACCACTTATTAGGGTTTTGGCTTTCACTTGCTCCCTTGGATTTGTTTCAGTATTGCTTGGTAAGTTACCTTGGTTACGTGATGTCAGTGCATTAGCTATCTAGCCCATTTGCACTTCCAGGTTATGAATAGAGGAAGAATGGTTCTTGAACATCAACTGAGTATCTTTCTAAATCTGTTCCACCCTCGCCTTTAGCTTCCGATTCGAATTTTCTTAAAAATTTATCCACTTTTCCATCAATTCTATGAACTTGTCTAGCTTACTTTCAAAAGATGAATTCTTGTCCTGTTGAGCTAATTGATACAAATTCTAAAAAGTTGAGCTTCCAAAACCCGGTGGTGGTTGCCTATTATGTGATTTTTCCCCTTAGTTCTTCCATGAAAAGTTAGGATGATTCCTCCAAGATGGGTTGTAGGAATTTTCGTAGGGGTTACCTCTATTTTGCATATAGTTTACACTCTCTATATTTTGCATAAGTACACACTCATTTGTTCCGTGCTCCCCCCGGCACAACTCACAATTTGAAGTTGCAGACATAATATTCACATTCATATTCTTTAGCTCATGGGCCAAGGCGTCAAGCTTGGCAGTCACCATAGTTAGCCCATCAACTCCCATCACACCTTATTTCTTCATTATCATAGCTCTTTCATTGTTCCACAAGTGTTGAGCTGTAGCAATCTCTTCAAACAAATTGAGAATCTCCTCTGGTGTTTTGTTCATAATTGAGCCTCCATAAGCTGCATCTATATTGCATCTCACCATCAGATTAATGCCTTTATAGAAAGATTGCACTAAATCCTAAGTAGGAATCAAGTATGAAGGACACTGTCTCTGTATGTCCTTGAACTACTCCCAAGCTTTAAATAGTGATTCATCATCTCTCTGGTAAAAGGAATTTATCTCGCTTCTAATTCTTAAAGCTTTAGTATGAGGAAAGTACTTATTGAAGAAGACTGTGTACATCTCATTCCAAGTTCTGATAGAATTGGGAGGTAACCATGCAAACCATCTAGCTGCCTTATCAGTGAGGGAGGAAGGAAATAAAATAAAGTCAAATAGCTTTTAAAGGCACTCCATTCATGCGTAGAGTTCCACAATAGTCCATAAACCGATGCATATGTGCAATGGGTTCCTTAGAGGGTAGTCTATGAAACTGTGAACTTTGGATCATCCGAATCATGGTAGGTTTGATCTCAAAGTTATTTACCGTAATCACCGGAGGCACAATAGGATTTTGATCTTGCTGCATATTGGAATTTAAACACTCTCTCACGGTCTTGTTGGAAATTGGGTTTTGGTATTGGTTGAGGAAGTGATTGGCATTATTTTGATTGTTGTTGTTGGCCCCATCTCCCCCACCATTATTATTATTTGGCTCATTCTCTTGATTCATAGTTGCTTGCTGTTCTGTTCTCTTTTTGTGGAATGTTCGTTCAATTTGAGGATCAAGTCCCTCAAGCTCTTCAATATCATAATCAAGGCTTCGAGTTCGATGCATAAACCAAGTACCTACGATAAAAAAAGAAAAATAATACGTAAAAACTAGAGGAAGAAGTGTTTAAATCAAACAATATCAAGCTACTATGAATATTATAACTCTTCCTTGGTAACGGCGCTATGAACTTGGTTAATTTCCCTAGAGTACGGATCAAGTTATAGTATAGGATTATAAGTCCAAGTATCGTCCCACAGAGAAGAAATTAAGTATTAATTCACTTGATTAGCTTGCTTATCTAAACGAATAAATTTTTTTTCTTTTTAGGTAGTAAAAGAACTTATCATTAAAACCAATTTAATTTAATTAAAATAAACAATTATGTATGCAATGTATATATCTGTATTTGACTTAAAATCAAATTATTATAACCTAATTCATGATTTAGGTTCAAGATGCTACCACTAAGATTCTTATAAATCTCTCTCGAGTAAGTATAAAGTGAATTTATTAACTCAATTATAAATCAGAATTTATGGACTCTTGCCTCTCTAAACCCTAATTAATAAATCCTTAATAAATTTAAGCTCCTAAGATAATCATGGAATATTAATAATTAATTGGTATCTCTACTCAAATTAATACTAATAGACTTTACTCTAGTTTCCCAAATATTAATCTCCTCTCAATTCAAAATACTTGGCATATAATGATTTATATTCACCTTAAAAACCTTAGGTATAAATCTTCTCTTGATATCAATATACCTAACTAATTAATTGAATCAATGATTGAGCAAAAGAGTAAAGACCATAAACATAATCATGAACTGAGATTATAAATAAAAAGTAATATAAATTCAATACATCTCTATGTTATTAAGATTACTCTAGTAAAAAATAAAACTAAGCTATCATGATAATGATAAACTTAAGAAAATAATAAACGACTAAAGAAATCATAAATAATAATTCAAAGATTAGAAAATAGAAAAACCCCCTAATCCTTGCTAATCAACTCCTTGATTTTCTTCCATCGACTCCTAACCTCTCTCTTTTTTTCTCTTCTTTTCGATATATATATGTCTCTTCAGGGTACTAGGGTTGAACACTTTAAATTTTTTCCTTCTTTGTCCTTTATATGCATGGCCGTGCATAGTGAGTGACATGGTCGTGTGACACCTAACATGGGCATGTCAATGATGAAACATGGGTGTGATTTCCTTTTCCTTGTCATCTAGTGACATGGGCATGCAACTTTAATCGCATGGGCGTGCATCTTCCTACTTTGACCTTTTAACTTTGTCCTTTATGACACATTTGTGCAAGATAATCTACATGGTCGTGTCTTCCTTAATTCTTACAAACAAAATAAAAACAAATCAGAAAATATGAAATCCCTAATTTATATGAATTATGCCTAATTATTCATCTAATTAACATATATTTCCTAATATTTAACTCTATTAATTATTATTAGAAATAAGCAATTATTTACCTAAAAATGAACTAAAAACTAAACTAATCATACTTAAAATGAACCTAATTTTTACTAAATAAATGCAATTATCAAGGCCCAAGTAGAGAACCAAATTGGGAAGAGTATTATAACTCTTTGATTAGATCGAGGAGGAGAATACTTAAGTACTGAATTTATAGAGTTCCTTAAAGAATATGGCATTGTATCACAACTCATGCCACCCGGAACACCACAGCTGAATGGTGTGTCTGAGAGGCATAACCGCACCCTATTAGATATGGTACGCTCTCTGATGAGCTACACCGATCTTCCCATATCACTTTGTGGTTTTGCAGTCCAAACAGCCTGCCATATCCTTAATCATGTTCCATCCAATTCCGTCTCTAGGACACCATATGAGATATAGCATGGTAAGGCACCAAGTCTTAAACATGTTAAGATTTGGGGATGCCCGGCTTTCGTCAAAAACCTACTCCTAGAAGGACTAGTAGGGTATCTCATCCTTTGGAGAGATACGGTTTTCTCCATGATGTGCAAGAGTTGCATATTCATGAAGAGAGCATTAATGATGATGATCCTACTGTATATGAAGATGCTTTGTATGATAAAGATTCTTTAAAATGGCTTGAAGCAATGAGAACTGAGATGGATTCCATGTATGCAAACCAAGTCTGGATACTTATTGATCCACATGAGGGTATTGTACCTATTGGGTATAAATAGATCTCGAGGAGAAAGATTGGTGTTTATGGCAAGGGATCGACTATGAGGAGACCTTCTCACAGGTAGCCATGCTTAAATCCATTTGGATTCTTCTTGCCATAGCCACACACTATGATTATGAGGTTTGGCAAATGGATGTCAAAACTGCCTTTCTTAACGGTTATGTTAAGGAAGACATTTTCATGGAGCAACCTAAAGGTTTTGAATTTGAGGAAAGCTCAAAAGTGTGCAAGCGACATAGATCTATATATGGTCTAAAATATGCTTCAGGGAGTTGGAACCATCATTTCGATGAGGCTATCCGTTCTTATGGTTTCATAAAGAACGAGGATAAGCCATGTGTTTACAATAAGGTTAGTGGGAGCCAACTCAATTTCCTAGTCTTTTATGTTGATGACATACTTCTAATTGGAAATGACATCGGTATGATGACTTCTGTAAAAGTATGGTTGTCTAAGACCTTCTCGATGAAAGACTTAGGTGAGGCTACCTATATTCTCAGGATTCGAGTTTATAGAGATAGATCAACGACAATAATAGGTTTATCTCAAAGTCTTTACTTAGAAAAGGTGTTGAAGAGGTTCAACATGCTTGATTCCAAGAGAGGATTGTTACCATTTTGGCATGGTATTCACCTTTCCAAGATGATGTCGCCCAAGACTTCTGAGGAAATAGTAGAGATGGCCAAGGTTCCTTATGCTTTAGCTATAGGAAGCCTAATATATGCTATATTGTGTACTAGGTTGGATATTGCCTATGTTGTTAGTGTGACTAGTAGGTTTCAATCCAACCCAGGCTTGGAGTATTTGGTGGCAGTTAGGGCTGACCTAAAGTACTTGAGAAGAACTAAGGATTTAGTCTTGACTTATAGAGGAGGTGACTTACATCTTACGGGCTTCACAGATTCTGACTTCAAGTTGGATGTGGATGATAGAAAATCTATCTCTAGGTTTGTCTTGACCTGTAATAGAGGTACAATGGGCTGAAAGAGTTCCAAGCAAACAATCACTGCTGATTCCACTATAGAGGCTGAGTACATAGCTATATCAGATGCTACTAAAAAAGCTATTTTGATTCGAAAGTTCATCAGCAAACTAGGATTTGTTCCTTCCATTGAGTCGGTAGTACCTCTCTTATACGACAATAATAGAGCTGAGGTCTCTCCAAAAATCCAAACACGTCGAAAGGCGCTATTATGTTATCAGGGAGCTTATTGGTAAGGGCGATGTGCTCATGCAGAAGGTAGCCTCAGCTGACAATGTGGTTGATCGACTCATTAAGGCTATTACACAGCTGTAGTTACACCACCATCTTGAGAAGATGGGTCTTAGATATTATAGCGAATGACACTAGTGCAAGTGGGAGATTATTAGTGTAGATGTGCCCTATGGCCATTCATGTATATATAAACATTGTATATTTATCCCTATGGAAATGAAATATTCATTTAGATTAAAGAGTTTCTTTATTTGAGTATTTATCCTTAGTATAATGTTAGATAAGTTTATTATCAAGAGTTGATAATATGAGTGACAAACTTATTTAGTACATATACTATAAATGTTCATAGTCATTGGATTAGTATATGGTAGTATTAATCCTTAGACTATCACCTCTGTCTATTTTCCTTCATCGGTAAGTGATATCCATAGTGGGATATAGTGAGTCTCATACTACTTGATATGAGATACCAGAATAGACATGTGGATACTCATGTGATGAGTGGATTAAATAGTAATGTAAGATTTGTGATTGCATGGATATTCACTTAAGTCAACAATCATAATCTTAGACATAATGGTACATATGGTCCTTTGACCTGAGGAGACACAGTTATCCACGTATGATTGGTTAGAGTTTGTACCGCTGACATACCTGTGCTAGCCATGTGTAGGTATATGACGTGTGGTGAGTGGTCGGCCAAGATTGAATTCATTACCTGGAGTGAACCGGGGTAAGATCCTATACTATCTAACTTATTCTTAATGAATAAGTACATGGCCAGGTCAAGCTTGGCTTACCCAAAAAGAGTATCATTGCTAGAAAAGAGTTTCTAGTAGTAGTAATGTTTTATTAAGAATTGAACTTAAGATGAGGTCATATGATTGAGGCAATTAGAGTTTGACTAAATTATGACTCTAGCCGATATCGAGATCTTATAATGAAGGGACATTTAGTGCACAATAATTATGTTTAGTGATTCTTGTGGATCTACATAAACCATTCATTTCTAATTGGGTAGTCATGATATCTATGTTAGGGGTCACTCACGACTTATGGGAACTAAATGTGATTAATTGGGATTTTCACATTTAGTGTGGAAAGGTGTTTCCATAATATTAAGTGTTAATATTATTTCCCATTGCCATTTAGACTTGAACCTAGTAAGTCACACACAATAAGGTTGCACTTATGAAGACTAATATTAATTTGATTATTAATTAAAGAATTTAATTAATTAATTAAATTAATTGAATTGGATTTGCACGCATGTGGGGATCTAGCATATCCCAAATCCAAATTCAAAGATCGGGACTTAATAGCAATTAAATAAATATTAATTTGGACTTAATTTAATATGTGATATTAAGTTCAAGGACTAGATTAACATTTGCCTCCCAATGGATTTCTATATGGGCCATGAGATTGACCTAGTTAATTAATAATTATGGACTTGTGCATGGGGTTAATTTAAAGAGTTTGAATTAGCCCATAAATTGTCTTATTGGTATGAAGTGGGCTTTCTCTAAGTATAGAGAAGCTCATGTATCCATAACCTTAGCCCATATCCATTAAGTGTTAATAATATCAAGGGTAAGGTTATCTATGTAACCAAATACCACCCACTCACATGTAAAGCTAGGCTATAAATGTAGCTTGAGTAGAAGACACTCAAACTATTATCATATTCAATATAATAATAGTTAGTGGAGTGTGTAGAGACAAGCTATAGTAATGGATGGAGCTTAAGTATGGGATACTCAAGCTATGGCTATGCATGTGGCTTGAGTATAAGATACACAAGCCATTTTTATATTGTTTAATATTAATAGTCAGTGGAGAGTGTAGAGACAATACTCTAACTCCTAATGCATGTGACTTGAGTGTGAGACACTTAAGTCATAACTATTATCATATTATTTTTTATGTTAATAGTGTTCGTATAGATATGCCCTAGGGACATTATGTATGTAAACATTGTATATTAATCTCTTTGGAAATTAAATATTCGTTTAGATAAAATGTTTGTTTATTTGAATATTTACCTTTAGTATTATGTTAAATGAGTTTGTTATCAAGAGTTGATAATATGAGCGACAAACTCATTTAGTACATATACTATAAATGTTCATAGTTGGTGGATTAGTATAAAGGTAGTATTAATCCCTAGACTATCACCTTTGTCTATTTTCTTTGATCGGTATGTGTTATTGATAGTGGGAGGTAATGAGTCTCATGCTACTTGATATGAGATATCATAATAGACATGTGGATACTCATATGATGAGTGGATCGAACAGTGACACAAGATTTATGATTGCTTAGGAATTCACTTTAGTCAATAATCATAATCTTGGACATAATTGTGCATATGGTCCTTTGACCGGAGGAGACACGGTCATCCACATATAGTTGGTTAGACTTTGTTACCACTTATATACCTATGCTAGCCATGTATGGGTATATGGCATGTGGTGGCTCTAGTTGGTTATACGTAGGGATGAGTGATCGGCCAAGATGGAATTCATTACCTGAAGTGAACCAGGATAAGATCCTATGCTATCTAAGTTATTCTTGATGAATAAGTACCTAGCCAAGTCAAACTCGACTTACCCGAAAAGAGTTTCGGTGCTAGGAAAGAGTTTTTTGCAGTAGTCGTGTTTTTATCAAGAATTGAACTTAAGATGAGGTCATATGATTGAGGCAATTAGAGCTTAACTAGACCTTGACTATAGCCAATATCAGGATCTTGTAATGGGTGGTGGTATCTCTCCCCTAAAGTAGGGCTTCAGTCGTTGCCCATTAACCTTGAAGGTCTCACCCTTGCTGTTTTGGATGTTCACTGCCCCATATGGAAATATTTCAAGCACTATAAAAGGGCTAGACCATCGAGTCTTGAGTTTTGTAGGGAAAAGGCGGAGTCATGAATTAAATAAGAGAACCTTGTCTCCTTTCTTGAAGTTATTTGGCATATTCATGGTGTCATGATACATCTTTGTCTTTGCTTTGTAGAGCTTGGCATTTTCATAGGCTAAGTTCCTAATTTCTTCCAGCTCATTCATTTGGAGAAGTCATTTGTCTCCTACCTTATTAAGATTGAAATTCAAAAGTTTTATAGCCCAATAAGCCCTGTGCTCCAATTCTACGGGTAGGTGGCAAGCTTTTCCAAACGCTAAGTGATATGGAGACATGCCGATTGGTGTCTTGTATGCTGCTTTATATGCCCAAAGTGCATCATCAAACTTACTGGCCCAATCCTTGCTTGAGTGCCCAATGGTCTTCTCTAAGATTCTTTTCAATTCTCGGTTGCACACTTCCACTTGCCCATTGGTAAATGGAAGGTAAGGAGTTGAGACTTTGTGTCCGATGTTATATCTCACCAAGAGGGTCTCAAAATATTTGTTACAAAAGTGGCTACCACCATCACTAATGATGGCTCTAGGTGTGCCAAATCTTGTAAAGATCTTTTTCAAAAGTCTACACACTGTTCTGGCATCATTTGTGATACAGGCTTGTGCTTCCACCCAGTTAGAGACGTAATCCACATATACAAAAATGTACCTATTACCTTGAGATGAAGGGAATGGTCCCATATAGTCGATCCCCCATATGTCGAAAAGTTCAACTTCCAGAATTCCTATTTGAAGCATCTCATCTTTTCTTGACATTCCACCACTTCTTTGGCAATTATCACAATGATTCACAAATGCTCTAGCATCCTTAAAGATCGAGGTCCAAAAGAACCCACATTCTAGCACCTTGGAGGCTGCGTAGTTTGGCCTATAGTGTCCCCCATAAAATGAGCTGTGACACTAGTGTAAGATATCATCGACTTCTTCATTCAGTACACATCTTCTTACCATCCCATCACTACATAATTTCTAAAGCAATGGCTCATCCCAAATATAGTTTCGAGCATCATGCTGTAGTTTCTTCTTTTATTGGTACACATACTCCGCTGGAACTTTGCCACAAGCCAATAAGTTTGCTATATCTACGAACCATGGTGTGAATGCATGCTGAAGAGTAAGTAGTGTTTTATAAGGGAAAGTTTCCTTGATGATCAACCCTTCATCCCTTTCCTTCTCAATCCCAGATAAATTATCCACAACTAGATTTTTGGATCATCCCTTTCCTTCTCAATCCTAGATAAATTATCCACGACTAGATTTTCAGATCCTTTCTTGTCCTTGATTACCATGTAGAACTCTTGTAAGAGTAGAACCCATCGTATAAGTCTCGGCTTATAATCCTTTTTGGTGAGCAAGTATTTGATGGTTGCATGGTCTGTATAGATAGTCACCTTTGATCCTAAGAGGTAAGACTGAAATCTATTAAAGGCGAACACAATAGCTAGCATCTCCTTCTCTGTTGTGGCATAGTTGAGTTATGCTTCCGAGAGAGTCTTACTAGCATAATATATAACATGCAACCTATTATCTTTGCGCTATCCCAATACAGCTCACATGGCTTGGTCACTGGCGTCACATATCAGTTCAAATGGAAGGCTCCAATCTGGTGGTACCTGAAAGGAAACATGCTACGCAACATACTAAAGCGGAAGGTGTATGCCAAAGAGGGTGAAAAACAAAAATTTTCACTTGCATAGTTCTTCATCAAATGAAGAATTCCTTGCCCAAGATCCAATTTGCAATTAACACATAGCTAAAAATAAATACAACAAG
>CATIWO010139669.1:0-10706 GCA_949673435.1 Macaranga tanarius | reverse complement strand
ATAAATTTTATAGACATGATGGGTATTTGTTTCGTTTAAAGCAACTTTTTGTGCCTAGATGTTCATTACATTTGTTGTTAATTAAGGAGGCATATGAGGGGGTTTGATGGGACACTTTGTCATAGCTAAGACATTAGATGTTTTACATGAGCATTTCTTTTGGTCTAACATGAAATCTGATGTATCTAAGTATTGTGCTAATTGTATTACATGTTTACAAGCTAAGTCTAAGGTGCATCCGCATAGTTTATATACACCATTGCCTGTTCCACAATTACCTTGGATAGATATATCTATGGATTTTGTACTTAGACTACCTAGCACTAGGCGTGATAATGATAGTATATATATTATTGTTGATAGGTTTTCTAAGATGGTACATTTTATTCCATGTCATAAAACTGATGATGCATCGCATATTGCTAATTTGTTCTTTGAGAATATAGTGTATTTGCATAGTATACCTAAAACTATTATGAGTGATAGGGATACTAAGTTTTTATCCTACTTTTGGAAGACTTTATGGGAAAAATTGGGAACTAAGTTGTTGTTTAGTACTGCATATCATCCACAAACCAATGGTCAAAACTGAAGTTGTTAATAGGACATTAGGATAACTTATGCGTGCTATAATTAAGAAGAATATGAAATCTTAGGATGAGATTTTACCTCATGTAGAATTTTCATATAATAGGGTTGTGCATTCATTTACACAACATTTACCTTTTGAAATTGTATATGGTTTTAATCCTTTAACACTATTAGATCTATCACCTTTGCATATGAGTGAGCAAGTTAATTTAGATGGTGTTTAAAAGATAGATTTTATGCGTAATTTACATGAAAAGGTAAGGCAAAATATTGAAAGGCATAATCAACAAGTGGTAAATCAAAGGAATAAGGGACGCAAATAGTTGATATTTAAGCCTAGAGATTAAGTTTGGTTGCATTTGTGCAAGGAGAGGTTTTCTACTCAAAGGAAATCTCAGCTACATCCTAGAGGAGATGGACTGTTTCAAGTTGTGGCAAGGGTCAATGATAATGCCTACAAATTAAATCTCCCAGGTGAGTATAATGTTACTACAACCTCTGATGTATCTGACCTTCTTCCTTTCAATTTTGAAGGTGAAGATTCGAGGGTGAATCCTTTTAAGGAAGGGGGAGTGATGTATATGGACAAACAGACATAAGATCCAATTCAAATCCTTTGAATTATGATAGAGGACTAATCATGAGATCCCAAGCTAAAAGGATGAAATATGCTACCAAGGAGCTCGTGCAAAAGAGTCCAGAGTCTATGGAACAAAAAGGCGATGAAGAAACTAAGTTAATCAATTTATTTGGTTGGATCCGGCCGATACACGCCTGTGTGCATCTTTGCACGACTGTGTTGTATATTCGTAAATCATCTCGAGCCAGACACGGGTACGTACATACCCGTGTCTAAGGTTGTGTTGTTATACACACCCTATATTCTAAGGCTGTGTTACAAGACACGCCCGTGCTTATTTCAGAAGCATCATCTGCATGATACACGGTTAGACGACATGCCCATGTAGGAAGCCATGTAGTTGTTTGGATTTCTAAAGAGGCATCAAAATATGCCCGTGTACCGACATACCTAGACTGTGTGCCAAGCCGTATTGGAGTTTGTCGAATTCTCGAAGCTTGAACACGCCCGTGTACTTTCAGACACGCCCATGTCTCGATGCCCAATTTTTGTCTAATTAGTATTTTCTTTATGTTTGCTTTATTAATTAGAGTTTGTGTTTAATTAGGAATGTCATTGTTGTTCCTAATGAGTTATTTTCTTTCAGAACAAGTTTAGGTTTAAGATTACAATTCTAAAAATTCTTGTATTAAATATCATTATTAAATAGTTGATTAATTTAATTTAAATTCTTAATTGAATTTTCTCGAGTTCTTGTAAGAGCTAAAATCCAAATTTGCTTCGGGCGTGTTACAATTTTAACCCTAATAATTAGAGGTGCTAGTTGTTATATAGCTAGTGTTACTAATTCCTATCAAAGTTTATACTAGATATATCCTTGGAAAATGATCTTAATAGATTGTTACTGATCCTAGTTGTTAGATAACTAGTGGGACACATCAGAATTTCTATATGAAATGCATACACTTAATAATAACTCACAGGTGGAATGCGCTCCTCTGTGCTAATTCGACTGGCTATGTCCTGAAGGCTATGTTCCTAGTGTGGCTATAGAAAAATATAAAAGACAAATAAAGTTAAAATTATATCCTTATACACTCTAGATTTCTAAGAAAGAGACTTAATCTAAGACATAATTCTAATTTAAAACTCAATAATTAGCATATACTGATGTCATATTTTACGAGAAATCTACCAAAAATTCGGCAGAGTCTCCTCTGTAAAATGAACATCTCTCTGCTAAAAGTAGAGTCATTTCTGCATAAAACAATACTTTTATAGTTTTTACAATCCAATAACTTGAGTTAGGCTCCCGAACTACACTTTATGCCCAACCGAGAATCAATACTATTTACACATATATAAATAACATAATTCTATCAAATCTACTAACATATCATAGAAATTCATTAAACTAATATAATTTAATTCATTTAAACAATTAGAATGTAAAGGAAATCCATTTTCAAACCATTAATAAAATTTTCATTTAACATAACCAAAATCAACAATTTAAAACAATTAAAGTTATAAAACTTCCTTTAAACTTTCATAACTAAACTTATTGTTAAATATAAATAAACTATTTAAATAATTTAAATATATAATAAAAATATTAAAGAAACTCATTTAAGTATTTGAAATAATAAAGAAATTTATTTTTTTTCGAAATTACTTCCGATTAACTAAAAATTACAATTTACTTATAAAAATTATTTTCATACTTTTATTATTTAAATCAGTCTTATACATGTTAAATAACTTTGAAATTTAATTAAAAATGAATAAATAATAAAATATAAATTTTCCTCCAAAAATATATTTAAACATATTCTCCGAATTTCTTTCAAAAATTATATCAATAGAAAGCTCTTAACTCCAATTTCATTTCTTATAACTACCACAAAGCCTAATTTTTACTCAAATCAAAGAAATCGAAAATTAAAAGCCAAAAACCTAGAAATATAATTACCTCCAATTGAGGTAGCTGTTGGCGTCAATCAGAAGAATTAACAGAGGGGAAACGTTGCTTAGAGGATGGTGAACAAACTGGCAGTGGCAGAGGCAGCAACAGTAGTGGCGGCGGCAACGCCTCTTCCTCGATGAAGAGAATGGAGGAAGAGAGAAGAAAATAGCTGGCTGATCGAGGAGGAGCTACTAGTGGCGAGGTGGAGGTTGCAGCAGCTGGAGGGAGGTGGCAGGTGGTGGCAAGGAAAGGAAAAAGAAGAAGAAAGAAAAGAAAAGAAGAGAAAAATAGAAGTGAGTTGTTTATAAAAAAAAATATATTTATATTTATATTGAAGAGTGAAAATTATCCATTAAGTCCCTTTTTGAAAATATTATTATTAAAATAAAACTCAAATTTTTTAAAATTTATCACTAATTATATACACACACAAAAATATATAAATACATTCCCTTAATAATTATTAAAGTTTACTAAAATACTCATTTAACAATAGTTTCATAAAAAATAGTAATTAACACTCTAAAATTCATATTTTAATTTAATAAAAAAAATACGGGTTATTATAATCTTCCCTCATAAAAATTCATCCTCGAATTTTAACAAATAGAAAAGAGTACAAGATTTCACTAAGAAAAAAGATAAGGATATGCCACTCACATCTCTGCCTCAATCTCCCACGTATGTTCTTCAACATTATTATTCCTCCACAAAACTTTGACCATAGGAATCTGTTTAGAACGCAACTGATGAACTTGATAGTCCACAATTGCAATTGGTTCCTTCTCATAAGTCAAATCTTCATTCACTTCCACACTCTAGGGCTGCAAAACATACGAAGGATCCGAAATATATTTTCTGAGCATTGAAATATGAAACACTAGATGCATTTGAGACAAATTTCCCTACCAACTCTCTTTAGAATCTCGAAAGTACCTATATACCTCGGTGCCAACTTTTCTTTCTTGTCAAATCTCATAACACCCTTTATTGGTGATATTTTCAAGAATATATAATCCCCAACTTGGAATTCCACATCCTTTTACTTTAGGTCTGCATAGCTTTTCTACCTACTAGCTGCTGTTTCCAATCTTCTTCTGATCAAAGCAACCTTCTCGGATGTATCCTTAATATTTTTTGGTTTAGTTAGCTCTCTTTCTCTAACTTCATTCCAACATAGAGGGGACCTACACTTTCTTCCATACAAAGCTTCATAGGATGCCATCTCAATAGTACTATGATAACTATTGTTATAAGAAAATTTTACCAATGGCAAATGATCATCCCACCTGCCTCCAAGAGCCATTACACACAGTCTCAATATATTCTCAAGTGTTTGGATCGTTCTCTCTGACTGGTACCCAATGCTTCCTGTAATTTTTACCAAAACTATGAGGTAAACACTAAACTTTTATCAGAAATAATAGAAACAGGCACCCCATGAAGACACACAATGTGCTTGATGTACAATCTAGCTAATTTAGCCATTGAATAAGTGGCTTTAACTGGTAAAAAGTGAGCTGATTTCGTTAACCTGTCCATTATCACCCAAATGGAATTGTATCCATCCTTTGAATGAGGTAACCCTGTCATAAAATCCATGGTGATTATCTCCTATTTCCACTCAGGAATCGGAAGAGCTGAAGTTTTCTTAAAGGTTTCTGGTGCTTTACTTTCACTTGCTGACATGTCAAACACTTAGAAATAAATTTTGCTATATCTTTCTTCATTCCATCCCACCAACAAATATCCTTTATGTTGTGGTACATCTTAGTAGAACCAGGATTTATATTATAAGCTGCATAATGAGCTCCCTCCAAGATTTCTTCTCTCAAATTATGCACATTAGGAACACATGATGTTTCACTAATCCAAAGAATACCTTCATCATCTAGATTAAAATCAATAATCTTCCCTTCATGAACTTTCTCCATAAGCTCTAATAATTCAAGATCTCTGCTTTGAGCTGCCTTAATCCTATCCCTTAATAATGATCTAACTCTGAACTGAGCTATTAATCCCCCTGACTTGGTTATCTTTATCCTCAATCCTTGGTCTATTAACTTATGTATCTCTTGGATCAAAGGCCTCATTTCTACACTAATATGAGCAAAACTACTCGAAGACTTCCTACTCAAAGTATCTGCCACTACATTAGCTTTGCCTGGGAGGTACAAAATATTGCAATCATAGTCTTTTAGAAGTTCCAACCATCTTCTTTGTCTCAAATATAGGTCTCTCTACTAAAAAATGTATTTTAAACTCTTGTGGTTAATGAAAATCTCACATGTCACCCCATACAGATAATATCTCCAAATCTTGAGAGCAAAGATAACAGCGGCCGTCTCTAAGTCATGAGTAGGATAATTCTACTCGTGCTTCTTTAATTATTTGGAAGCATAAACTACTACCCTACCATCCTACATCAATACACACCCAAAACCAACTTTGAAAGCATTATAGTACTCAGTAAACTTATCTACTCCATTAGGCAATGTCAACATAGGTGCCATAGTCAACTTTTAATTTAGTAGTTGAAAGCTATTTTCACATGTTTCTGACCACACAAACTTCATATTCTTTTGAGTTAGGCGGGTCATAGGTACTATAATCCTTGAGAAATCCTGAACAAACCTTCTATAATACCATGCCAAACCTAAGAAACTTTGAATCTCCGTAACAGACATCAATCTAGGCCATTCAGACACTACCTCAATCTTCTGTGGATCTACTTAAATACCATTCTTAGACACTACATGCCCAAGGAATGCCACACTTTCAAGCTAAAAATCATATTTAGAGAACTTAGCATAAAGCTGATGTTCCTTTAGTGTCTGCAATACTATTCTTAAATGATACACATATTCTTCCATGCTCTTCGAATACACTAATATGTCATCAATGAATACTATCATAAGATAATCCAAAAATGGCCTGAACACCCTATTCATTAAGTCTATAAAAGCTGCTGGTACATTGGTCAATCCAAAAGACATCATAACAAACTCACAATGGCCATATCTCATACGGAATGCCGTTTTAGAAATGTCTACTTCTTTGATTTGCAACTAGTGATAACCCGATCTCAAGTCAATCTTAAAGAAGAATTGTGCACCCTGAAGCTGATCGAATAAATCATTTATCCTTAGAAGTGGATACTTATTCTTGACAGTCACCTTATTCAATTCTCTATAGTCAATATATAATTTGAGTGTACCATCCTTTTTCTTTATAAACAACACTGGTACACCCCAAGGAGAAGTGCTGGGTCTAATGAAACCCTTATCCAATAACTCTTACAACTTCTCCTTCAACTCTTTTAACTCTGCAGGAGCCATCTTATAAGGTGGCATAAAGATAGGAGTTATGCCTGGAACCACATCCATGTAAAATTTTATCTCTCTATGAGGTGGTAAACCCAACAATTCATTAGGAAAGACATCAGAAAACTCACAAGCTATAAGAATATCTGAGATGGATTTCTGTTCTGCTGCTGTGTCCCTGACCAAAGCCAAATATCCTTGACATCCCTTTCTAAGCATATTTCTTGCTGTAATGATAGAGATAAGATTCTGAGGTGCAGAACTCTTATCACCCAAGAACTTGAATTCTTTCTCACTAGGAATTCTGAAAATCACCACTTTACTATGACAATCCAAAGTGGCATAATGCTGAGATAGCCAATCCATTCCCAAGATCACATCAAAGTTAATCACATCAAGTAATACCAAATCTACTGGCAACTCTTTGCCCTTTACTAGCATAAGACAACCAAGAAAAATAACATCATTATCCAATGGATTACTCAAAGGTGTGGCAACTGATAAAGGAGTTATCATCCTCGCAGCTTGCCAACTCACCTTTGAAGTAAATATAGGAGATACAAAAGAATGTGTAGCATCCGGATCAATCAAAACTCTAGCCTCAAGGCAACATTCTGAAAGTGTACCTACTACGACTGCATTGGATGCTTGAGCATCCTGATGAGTGAGGGTGAAAACCCGAGGTTGTTCTCTACCTCCCTGCTGACTGGTAGCAGCCTAACCAAAACCTCTAGAACTGCCTCTACCTCGGCTCTGCTGGCCTACAAACTGTGGAGTACTCTAATACTGGACTAGCGGTGGCTGAAACTGTGCTTGGGCTACACTGGCTACAGAAGCCTGAGGAAACTGCTGCTAGAAACCTAAATGAGGATATGATATACCATAGTGCCCTGTATGTCCACATCTAAAGCATGCTTCTGGAGTCATATAACATGGTCCCTGATGGACTCTGCCACAAGTTTAATAAACATTAATTGCATATCCTGTACTACCATACCTCAAACTCGGACCACTACTACTGCTAGTAGCACTTGAACTAAATTTGGTAGGTCCATGGGCCCTACTATAGCCATGTCTATCACTCTTGTGGACCCTATATAGAGGTCTCTGGCCTTACTGAAAAGGTCCTCTATGCTGACTACTAGTGCCCATTTAAAATACTGTATGCTGAGCACTCTGAGATCCTCCTACTCTAATACCTCTGGTCTAATAATAATGGGGCATAACTCCTTGTCTAATTAGCCTCTGCCCAATCTCTTTGGCTAACTCCATCACTGCCTCTAGAGTCAAGCCTGCTGTAGGCATCCCAGTAAAAGTATGAAGAAAATCCAGTGGATCTGCAATCCCATCATAAGAAATCTTGCCAACTCTAGCATAATATACAGCTATCTCTAGATCTGACATATCCTGAGCTCTCTGCTGAACTAAAGGTTGCATAGGTGGTACAGCCTGTGGTATAACTGCTGCACCCTGCTGAACTCCTGGTGCATAGGTAGCATCATCAAAACCCTAAGTGGTAAGCTCCTCATCCTGCTATTCCTGTTATCTACAGTGACCACCGGCCCCTCTAGGTCTACCCCTACGCGTAGCTGGCTGTACTGGGAGTGAAGCCTCATCTTGATAAGACTCTCCTTCATCATCCTGTGGAGCGGCTTGCGCTCTCCTCATACTAAAAAGAAAAGAAATAAAACACACATTACAGTTAACAAACAGATATCCTAATGGTTATGTGGAAATCTAAAAGAAAAGAAGACTTTTCAAAGACATAGTCGAACCTAATTGCTTCAGTAGTTTCAAAGAAAACTCAAACTCTACTAACTTAGGTCAAACAATACTAAACCTAGACTCTGATGCCAACTTTTTCATGACCTAAACCCAGGAGTCATGACCGGCGCTAGGGAATAGGAATTCACACGAATTCAGAACCTATAGCAAGCCTAAAACATAACATTCATGCATAACATAATCATAAATTTACCTCAGAATTAAAACTTTTAAACTTAAAAATATTATCCATATGAAACATCATGTTAGAGCATTTAAACATACAATCCAATAATGTTACATCTGCTAAAGTTTATCTTAACACACTACTACAATAATGTATTACTACTGCAGCATCTAAATAATATAAATAAAAGTTAAATTAAGATTTACATAAATCAGCCGATGAAGAATGAGTCTGGTGAAAAGGACGACTATGGGAGGCCTGAAAGGAGAAATCCTAAAAAATAATTGAGGGGCATCATACCTTACTGAGTGAATTATTATTATGTATATGCATGCAACCTAGGGGTACAAGCACTTAAGTATTATAATAATATTTATTTAATTTATACACACATTCTATACAGATGCTCAGAGTATATAGTTCTATCAACATAACTGGACACAGATGGAGGATCGAAGCAGAACTTTAAAATTTCTTGTAACCTTAAACACTATGCCTAACTTGCCATTTGGGCCCTGTTGAATCCAAATAATATTTCTTTTATCCAATTGGGCAGTGGACTGGCCCCGAGACTCTGAAGGGTCAATCGAGCTCCGCAGTCTCGCCGCTGGCATGAATAACCCTGAGACCCTAGAAGGTCAACTAAGCTCCCGCAACCATACCCCTCTCTATCTATAAATCCTAATAAATTATTTTAACTATATATCCATGTCATATTTTCTCATACCAAATCAAAATTTGTATCCTACCCATCTAGCATACTGGTGCGCACACAGTCATAGTGTAGCCCACTAGGTAGCATGTTCTACTTCTATCCTCAAAAAATATCACAACAAAATAACAAAACTATATCAATAGATAAACAACATCCAAACCAAAAATCCAACATTCACATTTATATACTCACTATTATATATATATATATATATATATATAGTAATAATAATATTAATAGTACCATAATTATCACAAAGCAATTAAAGGTCTAATGCAACATATCATATTCATTTCACATTAACATCAAAATATGGATGATGGATAAGAATTTCTATATGAAATGCATACATATAATAATAACTCACAGGTGGCATGCGCTCCTAAGCATTAACTCGACTGGCCCTGTCCTAAAGGCCCTGCTCCTAGTGTGGCTATAGAAAAATATAAAAGATAAATGGGGTTAAAATTCTATCCTATAGACTCTAGATTTCTAAAGAAGAGACTCAATCTAAGACACAATTCTAATTTAAAACTCAATAATTAGCACATACTGATGTCACATTTTACGAGAAATTTACCCAAAATTTAGCAAATTCTTCCCTATAAAATGGACATCTCTCTGCTAAAAGTAGAGTCATTCCTATATAAAACAACACTTTTATAATTTATACAATCCAATAACTCGAGTTGGGCTCTCGAACTACACTTTATGCCCAACCAAGAACCAATACAGTTACACATATATAAATAACATAATTCTATCAAATCTAATAACATATCATAGAAATTCATTAAGCTATTACAATTTAATTCATTTAAACAATTAGAATGTAAAGGAAATCCATTTTCAAACCATTAATTAAATTCTCATTTAACATAACCAAAATCAACAATTTAAAACAATTAAAGTTATAAAACTTCCTTTAAACTTTCATAACTAAAATTATTGTTAAATATAAATAAACTATTTAAATAATTCAAATATATAATAAAAAGGTTAAAGAAACTCATTTAAGCATTTGAAATAATAAAGAAATTCATTTTTTTTCCGAAATTACTTCCGATTAACTAAAAATTATAATTTACTTATAAATATTATTTTCGTACTTTTATTATTTAAATCAGTCTTAAATATGTTAAATAACTTTTAAATTTAATTAAAACTGTATAAACAATAAAATATAAATTTTCTTCTAAAAATATATGTAAACATATTCTCCAAATTTCTTTCAAAAATTATATCAATAGAAAGCTTTTAACTCCAATTTCATTTCTAATAACTACCGTAAAACCTAATTCCTACTCAAATCAAAGAAATTGAAAATTAAAAACCAAAAATCTAGAAATGCAATTACCTCCAATTGAGGTGGCTGCCGACGTCAATCGGAAGAATTAACAGAGGGGAAATGTTGCCCAAAGGATGGCGAAAACGCCGACAGCGGCAGAGGCGACGACAACCCCTCTTCCTTCTTGCCCGACGAAGAGAATGGAGCAGGAGAGAAGGAAATAGCTAGCTGACCAGGGAGGAGCTACTGGTGGCGAGGTGGAGGTCACGACGGCTGGAGGGAGGTGGCAGGT
>CATIWO010139627.1:0-10119 GCA_949673435.1 Macaranga tanarius | reverse complement strand
CTCGCTGAACTTAGCTTCATTCAGGTTCCCACCACCAACAGTGCACCCAAGCATCTCTTGTTCTGCCTCCTCAGTTGCTAACTTGATTCAACTTTTTAAAGGCTGTTTTGTTGATTTCACTTTAAAGGGTTTGCTTTTCACTAGTTACAACTGAATTAGTTGGTTTTGGTTTGCAGGTTCCCATGAGTAATTTTGAGCTGAACTTTCCAAGGTTAGATATAATCTTTCATTTGACAATTCTGGAGACACCTCAGTTGTTTGATTGAAGCTGCCAACAATATGATTGGCTCTCCTGTATGCTTCAAAGCAGGTGAAAGTCAAGTGGAACATTTTGGACTTTTTACTGAAATAAATGCGGCCGAGTCAATGAAACAATTTATTGAGGATGCATTGCATAGCATAACATGTGGGTGTGGCTTGATATAAGAAAATTTGACTGAGTTGTGGATAATTCCATCAAGAGTCCAGGCACATCTGATTTGTCTTTTTGTTCATGTCCACTGGTTTTAGGTGAACTTGATGTCATAAAAATTTCAGTCTAGTGGTGGAGCAGTTGTAATTAGGGCTGAGCAAAAAAACCTAAAAACCGAATAACCGAATTGATTGGTTCGGTCGGTTATATTTAGATTCGGTTTGATTTTGGTTTTGAAAAATAGATAACCGACCGGTTCGAATTGGTTTTGGTTTTGAAGTTAAAAAAACAAAAATAACCGAACCGATCGACACCTATAAATATTTATTATAAAAATATTAAATAAAATATATTAATTAGAAAAAATTATATATAAAAATATTTTTTTTAGTTATATAATTAAAAAATAAGCTTAAAAAAATTATAAAATATTAAATAAAAAATAAAAATTTTATTTAAAAAATAAATCGGTTAACCGACCGAACCAAATCGTACCGAGTCAGTTTGGTTCATTTTGGTTTTTCTCTAGTTCGGTTCGGTTTCGGTCAGAAGTATCCCTGAGTCGATTTTGGTGGTTCTTTGACCGAACCGACCGATGCACACCCTTAAGGGCAGTATATTGTCACTGAACATACCACGAAACTAATTTTGCAAAACTTGAAATTATAGGATAGAAAGTTGTATTGTTCCCTTATCATTACTATGCATATTAAAAATATAGGGAAAACCATTAGTTCTATCTTAAATTTTGAGTCAATTATCAATTGAATCCTACTTTAAAAGTCAGTTCAATTTACTCCTTCAATGTTATAAATTGTGTCAATTCTATCCAATTATATTTTCAAAAATAATATCAATAAATAATAAATTAAATACTAATTATAGATAGAACAAATGATATTTTTAATTATATCTTTTGTTGCAAGTGATAATTTTGAATAACAAAAATGATAACTTCCATTTCTACAACATCATAATTTTTGAACTATACAAAATATTTAATTCTTATATATTTTGCTAAAGTTATATATTTACTAGGAAAGACTAAACTATTATTGAGATTATCTATATTTTCCTTGATAAGTTATATGTTTTAAATCAAATTAGTTGAATTTGTCAAAATTAAAAGTAATTTATAATTTCAAACTTAATTTAACTTTCTTCAAGTTATTATAATAGCAACAGTAGTTAATTGTTAATTATAGAAACGATCCTATAAAAAGTTATTATTTCTTTTTTAATTTAAAATAAGTTATTATTATATTTTTTAAAGCTATTTTTTATCAATTGAGAAAATAGCATACTTTTTATTTTCAAAAATATTTTTCTTTGTTAGATATTTTTTAGCACTTTTTGATATATATATATATATATATATATATATATTAATTCTTATATATTTTGCTAAAGTTATATATTTACTGGGGAAGACTAAACTATTATTGAGATTATCTATATTTTCCTTGATAAGGTATATGTTTTAAATCAAATTAGTTGAATTTGTCAAAATTAAAAGTAATTTATAATTTCAAACTTAATTTAACTTTCTTCAAGTTATTATAATAGCAACAGTAGTTAATTGTTAATTATAGAAACGATCCTATAAAAATTTATTATTTATTTTTTAATTTAAAATAAGGTATTATTATATTTGTTAAACCTATTTTTATCAATTGAGAAAACTAAGCTATTTAAAATAATTTATTATTATATTTGTATTTTTAGCAAACTAAGATATTAAAATGATTAGTTTTGTAAATTAAAAAATAACAAAATATATTAAATTTATAAACCATGGGTGTATCAAATGAATTTTATAACAATTTTTAAAAAAACAAATGGCAAAGTTGAGTAGTCTAGTGGGAAATCTCCCTTGAAAATATGTATAGGTTAAAGGTTCAAACTTTGCCTCCCCTCCCCCAGCTCATGAAAATAAATTTACAAAATAAAATCACATCAAGTATAATTACACTAGTAGCATATATTCAAACCATCAAATTTCAATGCAACTAACTTAAATTCATAATTTTTAACACAATAACTTTAAAATCATCTAATCCCAAGTATAATTACACTACTAGAATATATTCAAATCATCAAAATGGAATACAACTAACTTAAATTCATAATTTTTAACTCAATAATACCCATTTGATAATTTGTGAGATTTCAATCATTACCAAACCATGATGCCTTAATGTGTAGTTAACAAAAAAAATTATATTCAAAACTCAAATTTCAATACAACTAACTTAAATTCATAATTTTTAACTCAATAACTTCAAAATCATCTAATCCCAAGTATAATTACACTAGTAGAATATATTCAAATCATCAAAATGGAATACAACTAACTTACATTCATAATTTTTAACTCAATAATGCCCATTTGATAATTTGTGAGATTTCAATCATTACCAAACCATGAGGCCTTAATGTGTAGTTAACAAAAAAAAGTATAAAAATATAATATAATTACTTTTTTAAAGTCAAAGGAGGAAGAAGGTAAGGATCCTTGATCTAATATAATTAATTAAATTTAAATGCTACAAATGTATTGCACCTTTTTTTGAATAACATTTTTTAACCATAAATAAGATATTTATGAAATAGAAAATCAAATTGGACCGCATATCCAAATTCCAAATCATTAGTTTCCAATTTTTAACTCAATAATAGCATACCTACTTGATGCGGGTGAGACTTAAAATCATAAGAAAAAGAAGATATCTCAGTCAGTATGTTGAATATTTTGCCATTCAATTCACACCTCATTGCCATCGTCTTGTCTTTGCTTTGTAATTGACAATGAAACTACAATTAAATACAATAAAAATAAACTTACCAAGAAAAGTCAGTAAAGTGACACACGGTTGGGAAGCGGATTCAAGAAAATGCTGAGAGCTAATTAAAGAAGCTGCCCATGAAATGGCAGCTTCAATTCTTGGAATCCACGAGGACCCATCTCTGATTTCTAATCCTTTTGCTATAAATTCCTTCAAAATTTTTCCTTTTCAATCCAATCCTTTCAACTACAAAAATTTCATCTTCAAGAAACAAACTAACAAATTTGTGCCCAACCCAATGGGATATTCTGCTCGACAAGTAGTTTTAATCACCGGTTGCAGCCGTGGAGGCATTGGCTACGCACTTGCTCAAGAATTTGCTGCAAACAATTGTTTGGTTATAGCCACAAGTAGGTCCTTGAACTCCATGAGGGAACTTGAGCATGATGAAAGATTTTATCTTCAAGAATTGGATGTTTTGTCTGATCAGAGTGTGGACCATGTTATGTCAAATGTTCTTGAAAAGTATGGGAGAGTTGATATTGTGGTTAATAATGCTGGGATTCAATGTGTTGGCCCTCTTGCTGAAATACCCTTATCTGCTATGCAAGACACTTTCAATACTAATGTTTATGGTAATGTTATTGCTCTTCATGTTCTTATAAAAAATTGCTACTTTAGTTTATGTTTGATTGCCGTGTCCTTCTGGTTTTACTATGTTACTGTTTTGTGATGAAAATCATGATTACCCAAATGATTTAAATTGGGATCTATGGTTGCATAGGCAATTGACTTGGCTTAAAACTTGAATTACTAGTTACTGTAACAGATTCAACATATGCTGTTGCTTGTTTTTGCCTGTTGGACTTGTGCTACAATGTGAATGCATTTTTACATCAAGGTAGTTTTTCTGTTTATCACGATAATTTAGTGTGCTTGATTCAGCTAGATTCTGTTGTGCAGATAATGAGCAATGAATTAGTTTGTCAATTTTAGGAGCACAGTTTGCATGATGGGTGCACAATTTAATTAATTAAGTAGTTTTCAGGGAAACAGAAAATAGTTATGTCAACAACCCTTTTTTAAACCTCTAAAAGTTTCCTCCAAGTCCTCTCAAATCCACACTATACATTCTTTATGCACTCCCAATACAATTTCTATTCTAGTGTCTTGAGTTTTAAGCCATGACATCCATTGGAGCTGATTGTGCTAAAGTTTATGTGATGAGGAAGGAATTGGAGAAAAAACTAAAGAAAGCAGGAGAGGAAAGAGATGAAGCACCCAGTGAAGTTGCTTCGTCTTCTTCTTCATGTGTAAGGAGCAATATGGTTTATCCAGATAATTTTCCACCGGCGGAATCTGCTGGAAAACAAGAAAAGCAATGTGGTTTAATATGGAATAAGGGAAAGTTTTAGTCCTGATATAAGAAATACAAAATTTCCAGTTTCTTGTTAGTATCAGCTGATCTTTGTATTACAACATGAATGCATCTTCAAACTAAAGTGGTTATTATAGTAAACAGGGGAAAGTATGCTTTATTCAGTGATCTTGCCTTCCTTGTGCTGATAAATAAGCAATAGATTAGTTTGACAATTTTAGGAGCACAACTTGCATGATGGATGCATCATTGAATTAATAAAAAATGAAATTAATATTATTAGTTTTGGTAAATGTTATGCTTGGTTCCAATCTTGGAATGCAATGACAGTAGAAAATTTTGATGATTTTCTCTTAGTAGCATCCTGAATTTCATCCATGATAATTTTGATCCCAATTTTTCTTGTTTTCGTGTTCTCAAATACAGAACACTCTTCATGGGTACACTTTTTGCAATCAGACAAAAAGGAAGTGGGTATAACTAGGTGATTATATTCAAGGAATCTTAAAATAATGAACTCTAGTGCTTGACTCTCTTAATAATAATACTCTATTGTGTAAGATACAATCATGGATATTAATGGTTATTGGTCTGGCCTTTCTGCTATGCCCTGCCCTTGGATAGCTCACAGGTATTGGCAGTATAGGCTGACAATTAATTGCTAATAATTCTTTCTGCTGTTAGGCAGATTGCCTATTCTGGTGATAACTGTCCATCATAGGCATCATTACTTATCAGTCGTTAAAGCATAGTCAACACTATTATTGATGAAATTTTGGTTCTCTTAGGGAGAGAGAGCAGGAATGGAATATCAATGGCTATAAAGGGCAATAAAATTTTTGTTCATCCTAGGTAGACCATAAATTGTAATATATCTGATTTTATTTTACTAAACGAGTAATATGTGGTAGAAGCATGAACCTGAAGTTAACAAAGATAAATTGTCTGGGTCAAAGTTATGCACTCAGTAGCCTAAATATCTTTCTGGGTTTTCCTAAAAGTCTTTTAGAAGGCCCTTCATTGTCAATGTTCCAACATAGTTTCTAGAGTGTCTCCTTTCGATTTTTGTCCTTAATGATTGCTCAAATTAGTCATATAACTCCATTTTATATCTATGATTGATTTTGAGAATCTATGGAAGTTCCATATGTTATGTTAGTACATTCAATTCTTAATAATCTCTTTACAAATGGGTATGTGATGGTTTGTTTCTCTCCCTATGCACGAGACCTTTGGTCACATTTGATTGAATATGCTGGCCACATACTTTTTCAAATCCTTGAATACTTTTAGCTGAAGTAAAAGATAACAACATAGGACAGGTGAGTCGTTAGTCTGTCCGCATTCTGATATTTTTTAGGAAAACATGTGGCTTCATTCCTGTAAATTCCTTTTATTTGCTCCTCCTAGAACTGCCAAAATCGTAGATTCAACCTGTCGTTTATTCGACCAAAGATTTCTCAGACCTTCTTTTTTAAACATTTCATGTCAGGAGAACGTAGAAGCATTATTGTCACTCTATGATACACATCAACATGTTGCTCTCATAAAACAGACCAGTAGCCTATTAGATCATTTCTCATGCATGCATCTGTGTGTTGGATCTAAGTTGTTTTTGGTACCTTAGTTCCTTATAAGGTGTTCCTAAATGCTGAGCTTTCTTTAGGTTCTTTAAGTTCTCTGGAAAAGAATGTCAGGGTGATCAATCACATAAGTATTGTTCTGTTCTTCGTTTCCCAGAAATGAACTTGAGACACACCACTACCTCATTTTTGTGTAAGCATTAGGTCTACTATTGGTACACACTGCAACTATTTTTGTTCTGTTTGTTGGTAATGTCGTAGCTTATATGTCCATGTAGGTATGATGCGAGTCATTCAAGCTGCTGTTCCTCACATGGCGTCTAGGAAAAAAGGAAAAATTGTAAATATTGGAAGTGTTACTGTCGCAGCTCCTACCCCATGGGCTGGTGTTTACACTGCAACCAAAGCTGCTCTTCATACACTGACAGACACCTTGAGGTATGTTGAACACAATCTCATCCCTGCACAAAAGCAAGGCATGGTACAATTAGAACTGTGTTGCTGAAATTTGAAATCACAGCTACCATCTTTCACCAACCCAAATCCATAGAAACTGGAGGATTATGTATTTATGTATTTTGCAATTCTTAAACTTCAAAAATTATTAATTCTCATGTACTTGATAGTACCATAAATTTTCATTTATTGATACTTAAAATGTCGAGTAAACTACAGAATAGGAGTAGGCCTACGACAAAGTTTTCATAAATAGCATATATGTTTTTAATGCATGATTCATAGATAAGCATCTAGAAGTAATTTTCCTAAACCGCACACTGGGAACAATATAGTTTCTAATCAGTAAGATGCCATCAACTGAAGGTTTCTTTTGCCTTTTAGTTCACACGGCAGATTGGATTTATGTGGAACTGAGGTCTTCACAAAATCTATTAGCATTTAGAGTATCCATGAAAAGATAGGGATATTAATCCAGGACTGCAGATCATATGTTAAGGTTCAGCATTCTAGGCTATTGAATTTACTTATGTCCAACAAATGCTAACAGATTATCCGTGTTGAATGCAGATTGGAACTCAAGCCTCTAGGGATTGATGTAATCAACGTTGTTCCAGGAGCTGTGAAATCAAACATAGGAAATTCTGCTATAGGCAGCTACGAGCGGATGCCTGAGTGGAAGCTATACAAGCCATTTGAAGCAGCAATCAGGGATAGAGCATATTTTTCACAAGGAGCACAATCCACCCCTACTGAGGAATTTGCAAGGGACACTGTAGCTGCTGTACTCAAGAAAAGTCCACCTGCATGGTTTTCATCAGGTCATTACTCCACCGTCATGTCAATCATGTATCATATGCCGATTTGTGTTAAAGATTTTATCATCAGGCGAGTGTTTAAATGTTGAGCAATGCTGATTTAGACGGTTATCCTCTGTTTATTTATATAGATATATTAAATTTGCCTGGATTTAGATGCCATTTCTGTAAGCTTTTTATCTTACTTTAAACAGAGCAGAGCAATAGGGGAATAAGAATTTCTTCAAGTGTTTTTATTACTATTTTCAATTGAACAGTTATTGTAATTTTGGTGTTGAGTTTTGATTGATTCAAATGTACAAATATCCATGAAACATGGCCATATCTCAAGAGTAGCACTGGAAACTAATTAAGGAGAAGATTAGAATTAGATTATAAAAAAGTAAAAACATCAAGTGCAGCTAATGTATGAGCTAATTGAACTGCACGATTTTGGAATATTTAAAAGATATAACAATGATTAAAAGAGATTATCAAGTGAAGCCAATGAAAGAGCTAACTGAGTCAAATTAAATTAGTTATTGAAATTTTTACCATCTTTAAATTCTATTTGGGTCAAATTAGTTTAAGAATTTGGGATCTATCACTTTGCTAAGCCCAAAAGCATTGGTTTAGCCTGATAAAAACTTTGGAAATTCATGTTTTTACTTTTATAACGTAATTACTTTAAGTTTTTTAAAATTATCTCCTGCCTTTTTTTGTTTATCTGTATGTCCTCCCTCCCACTTTTTATTTTCTTCCATGCCCTTTCTTCTTTTTTCTCTTTTTTTTTTCTTCTCTTATTTCTTCTTTTTTATTTCTATTTTTTCATCATCCCCTTCTTTTTTTTTCCTTTTTTTATTTTTTTCTGATTTTTTTTTTTTTTGTTGTTTTTTCTATTTTTTTTTAATTTTCTCCTTATTTTTTTATGTCTTCTTTTTTTTTCTTTTTTTACCAAAAATAAAAATACCTCAATATGTCATTCCCTTTTTTATTTTTTATTTTTATTTTTATCATCCCCTTATTTTTTTATTTTTTTTATTTTTTTCTTATTTTTTCCTCCTCTCTTTATTTTGTTATGTTTCTTTTTTTTTTTTTTCTTTGGTCTCGTTATTTTTTCTTTTTCTTCATTTTTATGTATTTTTATTTTCTTTTTTTTTCCTCTTTTTTTATTTTCTCCTTATTTTTCCCTCATATTTTCCTTTTCCTTTTTTTTCAGTATTTTTCATGAAATTGAACAAAAATGTAAGAAATTGTTTCATATACGAAAAATAAATTAAAAGTATACGAAAAAAATATATAAAAAATAAACTAAAAGTAAACAAAAAAATATATGAAAAATAGGAGAAACCTAAAATATATGTAAGGAAATTCCATAAAATTGTAGTAGACTATTTCATATGCGGAAAACAAAATAAAAGTAAACTAAAAGTATTCAAAATTTCACCGTTTTATATACAAAAAAAAAAAAAAACTAAAAGTATTCAAAATTTTATTGGTCAGTGTTATTCATTAATCTCATAGAATTGTAGCAAACTGTTTCATATACAGAAAATAAACTAAAAATATTCAAAATTTCACTGTTTCATATACGAAAAATAAACTAAAAGTATTCAAAATTGCAACCATTTCATTCCTATTCCAACCTCTCTTCATGTATTTCCTCATGGTTACCATGACAAAGGAATAAAATACAATAATTCTAGCTAGGTTGAATATTGATGAGTGTTCAGGTAAAAAAAAGCTTATTTGACTAAAATTTTAATGTCAACTCACTTGAATAATTTAAGTATTGTTATTATACATCACTTGCATACCATTTTTTTTTGAAATTATGTATATGAATTGTTTAATATACATAATATGAACAGAAAATGAACCAAAAATATTTGAAATTAAATGAAATTAAAATATTAAATATATTTTTGAAAAAATAAGAGATACTTTTTTTTTGTGAAAAAAATGAGAGATACTTAATAGTCTGTTGAGGCTGTTAAGTCTGTTAGCGTTGTTACTTTATAGTTTATTAGTTTCATTTTGGTTGCTTTTTGGTTGATTTTTGGTTTATGATATTATTTTTTATGAATGTATTTTTTTTAAAGTGATAATATTTTATTTAATGATAAGGGTGATTTTGAGTGTTGTGGAAGACTTAAGCCGAAAAAAAAGACAAATTTGAAGTGATTCTTATTTATTAGTTTTATTTTGGTTGCTTTTTAGTTTTTTGATATACTTTTGTATGATTATTTTTATTTTTGATTTATATTAGTTTAGTTTATTAGTTTTATTTTCGGTTGCTGTTTGGTTCGTTTTTAGTTTCCGATATTCTTTTGTATGACTGTTTTTATTTTTTATTTGTATTAGTTTAGTTTATTAGTTTTATTTTGGTTGCTTTTTTATTGATTTTTAATTTTTGATATTATTTTTTATGACTGTATTTTTTATGGTGATAATATTATGTTTAATGATAAGGGTGATTTTGAGTGTCATGTAAGACTTAAGTCGAAGGACAAAGATAAACTAACTGAAAGTCTGTTGGCGTTGTTGTTGAGATAGGAAGTGATTATTGTTTGGTATATGTTATTTATACTATGAATTTATTTTTGCATCTTAATGGTTTATTTTTGGTTTCTGATTTTATTTGCGATTTGTTATTTTTAAGTTAGGACAAAAAGAATATAGAAGACGATTCAATTGATATTTCTAA
>CATIWO010139555.1:0-13241 GCA_949673435.1 Macaranga tanarius | reverse complement strand
CGACAGTTTTGCTGAAATTGAACTGAACTAAACCAAATCAAACCGAACTGAACCAAATCAAACCGAACTGAACTTGGTTCAACTAAACTAAACTGAATGAAAGGGTTGAACCATAGGAATTATATATGTACCGATATAAGCTCTATAGGTCTTAATCAAAGAGGCTAAAGTCTAAGCTTGATAATTGACCAACACTCGAGTTGGGATAGTCGAGATGCGCAACGTTGCTTGAGGAGGACCTAACTTTTGGCGTTGGAGGAGTCACGGGGCCTGTAATATATCAAATCGAAGCTAACTCCGAGAGCTATATGGTCTTTATTAAGAAACCCAATGAACCCCGTTTTGATGTTCAAATTCGACCATTTAGACCTCTGTTTGGGGCTTCAAAGTTTTAGTTGAAATTATAGTCTTAAGTGTGCTTGGCACTAGGAGTTAGAGAGCTCATGTATGAGGCATGGAGAATTGGGTAGTTGTGTATAGTCGAAGCCTAAGGCCGAATACACATCCTACCATATAGGTGTATACGAACTTACTCTTTCTTAGTGAGGACTTATTAACTTAAGAAATAGAATAATGAAGTATGGGAATTTTGAAGTCTCCGAGTAGAGACTAAAGTATATTCGTTAACAATGAGGCCGGGAAGATAATGAAATAAGGAAATGATAATTAAAGTAAAGTATCTATTATAATTAAGTGGAATTACGATTTCAATCCTAAAGAAAAGGAAGAATGAGAGATTAAGTAAATATATATATATATATATATATATATATATCCAACCTTATTCCTTTTTGGTAAGGATAGGTCAAATCTAGAGATGGAAATTTAAATGGAGACATTATAATATTCGATGTTTTAGTCAATAGGGATGATGTTCAAGTATCCAATATAGAGACTAAAGATTGAAATACTTCAGCGGAATCCAATATGAGAAAATAGGGAGTTTGAGAATGATGTTTTATACGAAAGGCACAATGAGATACCAATGATGCTAAAATACTTGAGAACTCCTAAAAGAGAGTGATGTAATTTTAATTAAATATAACCCTAAGGATGAGATTCCTTATTGAGGATATGAAAGATTCGTAGAGGTGTATATTCAATGTCGGGGGCTGAATACATGTAATATTGTGCAGAGATATATGTCTATGTTGGAAAAATGGTTGGTAAATGTGTATAGCCGTTGCCTGGGGCCGGATGCATATGATATTGTATAAGGGTTAGTTAGTGGAAGTGTATAGCCGTTGCCAAGGGCCGGGTACACTTATGCGTAGCCGATGCCTGGGGCCAGATGCGCATGATACCTTATAGAATTAAGTTAGTGGATGTGTATAGTCATTGCCAGGGGCCGGATACACCATGTATAACCGTTGCCAAGGGCCGGGTACACATATATATAGCCATCACCAGGGGCCGAGTGCATAATCTGCTATGAAGATGTAAGATTACATCTGAAATATATGTAGAGCTATAGCCTGGGGCCAGCTACATATATTATTTTGGATTGACCTTTGAGTTATTATGGGCTTAAGTGCTGATCACACTTAAGTGATGTTACCATGAGTACTGAGCAGGAATGAATACTTACGAGATATAATAGTGTTGAATGATATTGCGCTTAAGATCACATGTATGTGTATGAAGTAACCCTAGTTAATAATTTACCATTGATGGTGCATGTTGATGATGATTTTTTTGTTAGTATGTTTAAGTATAATATCAATGAATGTATGGTGAGGTATTAATTAGTTTTAATTATTGATTTGTCTTTTAATATACTACTTGAATTAGAAAGGCTAGTTAGTAATGCTACATAGATGTTGTTATAGTGTACCTATTTAATATTGATGGTTATTGAATCCCTATTTTTTCCTAAAATAGATTGTATATAAAGGGGGATTTTATGAAACATTCAAATGGTTAATAGATGTGGTTGTTCTGAAACTGAGATATTTTTGAATGTGAATAAATGTTTTGAAGTTCATTGATTCTTATTGTTGAAATTACTAGAAATTGGTTTTTCTTAAAAATATTTCTTATGATAATGTTTCAAATAATGTTTTATCCTCTCACTGGGTAATTTCCTTTTGAAATTACTCATACTCGCTTTGTTTTAAAATTTTCAGTATAGGATTGATGACTACTTAGTCTGTAGCGAGAGATGACAGTACTGCAGACCACGACAGTAAAAGAGGAAGGATAAGATGAAGATTTTCTTTTTAGAAATATGGAAGGAATGAGATTTGAAATTGTTAATTTTATTATGTCAACAATGAGTTGTATAAAGAGATGTATATACTTTTAAATAGTTTTAGAGGTTAGCATTCAATTCTTGTATTTATTTATGATGATAGATTCTTTATTATCATTAAGTCCTCAATTATATATCTAAATATTATTAGTAGTAGTGAGGCCGTTACATTTAATGTAACACCTCTTCTCCAAACAATTATCTGCTAGTAACCTTATTATCCAAATACCTCAATTAAATCTGATAATTAAGTAATCTCTTAAATATGCCCTCACGATACATATAAAGAGATCTTAAATTATTAATACATTCACTTAAATGAGATATGAAAACCTGTACAAATTTAAACCTTCATTTATTTGATACCTCTGCTAATGAAATCACCATATTTTTAATGACTAGGTAATATTACTTATATAATTGCACTCTCACATTCTCCATGCCATTCAACATCATTTCTATCAAATATCCATAAATTGAATATTCTAGATGGCAAGATAATAACTTAACAATAATACTAAATAATATATATAATATCAAGTACTAAGGTGCCAACCATCCATCATGGCATGTACATATATACATCATCAAAAAATAATAAAAGAGTACTAGATGCTAAAACAAATAATACAGTGATACATAAATATTTGCCCTAGCATCTATCTCTTAGGTGCCACGAATCTCAGTCTGGTAGATGGTGGTGGTGATGGTAGTAGGAGCAACACGACCAGGCCAAAACCCTCGTAAGGCACATATAGCTCAATGGCTCAAAAATAACCTCTCATATTAGGCTCTGGAGGGTGTAGAGATGGCCGTAAGTAGGGGTGAGAAAAAATAACCAAAAACTGAAAAATCAAACCAAACCGAACCAGTCAGTTCGGTTTGGTTTTCAAAAATAAAATATTAATTCGGTTTAAACCAAACCAAACTGAAATATATTCGGTTCGATTCGGTTTTTAGAGTGAAAAACCATATAAAACCGAACCAAACTCTTGTGTATTCTAAAATTGTATATATATTTATAGTTCAGTTTGATTGGTTTATTACTACTATTTTAAATTTTATTAATAATATTAGTTTCTAAATACATAAAACCCTTAATAAAATTATTTACTATCAAAAAAATCATAAAAAAAAATATTTAAATATATTTTAGAGAATCGGCTTATTAGATTTTTTTAAAAATTAAAAAATAAAATAAATATAAAAAATTAACATTAATATATCTTATATATCCTATTCGAATATTGTAAAATTACATAAATAAAATAATTTTAAAATAAAAAAGGTGAAAAGAAAGTCAAAAAAGAAAAATAACCGAACCGAACTAAAAAATTTGGTTCGATTCAATTTGGTTTTAGGTATTTTTTAAACTGAACCGATATAGGTTCGGTTCAATTTGGTTTTAGACATTTTCAAATCAAACCAAACTAAACCGACATTTGCTCATCCCTAGCCGTAAGCAAAAAGTCAAAAAGATGCATCAGGAAGACTGCATCACACCCAAGTGAGGGTGACCTAGACATCCAACGAGGTAGCATAGTAGACTCGAAAAATAGTGCAAACACTGTCAAGATGCTCCTCTCGCACAGATGATACTCGTGCATCAGCTTCAATGGGCAAGACTGTAACCCTAAATACCAGCTCCGCATCTGTGTCATGGCATACTATATATCTCACCAAAGTCTCTGCAGCTGTAACCTCGTACACCATAGTGGCCCACTAGACTACCATACTACTAGGCTATAATCTAACTATGCTGAAAAATATATTTTTAAAAATAGTGGTGAGTAATTCGAAAGGAAATTACCCAGTGAGCATCTAGTATATCTTTAAATGGAATACATTTATCTAAACTGTACTTTATCCCAAAATGCAGTAATAATTTGAAAGCTGTTAAATACTTGAAAATGCCCTCACTTATCAAATAACATTTCAAGGAATGATACTTCATTTTTCCATAAAAACATTTAATAAAAGAATTTGAATACATGATAATTATTTAAATATTTTCATAAATAATGCAAATCAAAGCATAAATAAGAATATAAATTTCTTTCTCCAAAAATTAAGACTCAGTGCAAATAAACCATGATATTAAATCTTTAACTCCATGGAAACACAACTATTGACAATTCCAATACAATAGAGGTCTTAATTTCCCAAATTATAAATAATAAGAATTTCTTATAATTTGAATAATTTATTAAATCACTTATAATTTGAATAATTTATTAAATCATACCACATGATTTAATTGGTTAATAATTTATTTCATTCAGTTGTCACGAGAGTTGAGAATTTCATTTATTTGAATAACATGCATTATTATTACTAATCATATCTTTCTCAATCGGTAAGGCTATACAATTATCTCATAATTGATTTATTTCCCAACCTTTCCCCGATTTGACAATAATATACGATAAACTCTCTCATAATAACTCAACTTTTATTTTCACGGCCCTTACTAGCCAAATTATATAATCATTCACAATAGTCTTGTACGCATACGGTACCACAAGGATTCGCCCCAAAGGCACCTCTGAATCCATGTGCTATCCCAAAGACAGTTATAAATTGAGTGGCCAACTCATCCTTCCCAACTCATCCTATATATATATATATATATATATATATATATATATATATATATATATATATATATATACATATACATATACATATACATATACATATACACACATATATTCTTTCCTGAATTATTCATGAAATGTTCAACATAAAGCTTGTATAATATTCACATTCATTGCAAAGGCATAATTCTGTCATTTTTTATGTTCTTTATCATTCATTTACTAAACTTTCAACGTTAATGTATTCACAATAATAATTTAGTCTCTTTGTCTGAACTCAGTAATATACGATATTCATATATCTTATAAGTTATTTAGTTTAAATATTAGATCATGTGACAATACTTAATAATCGAACTCGTTTACTAATATCTCAATTGTTATGGTATGTTATTCTAGGGTTTGGTTTAAGACTAGCCTTTAATTCATTCACAAACATATCAAACAGAGTACAAATCAGGCTACAGAGGCACTGTCCTCTTAGTGTAGAGGCACCGACTGATTGGTACAGAGGCGTCGCCCCAACAAAGTCAAGGACGCATCGCCTTCCTTCTTTAGAGGCTTCGCCTCTGAGGTGATCAGGCGTCTCCTCTTCATAGAGGCGTTGCCTGATCGGCCTTTAGTTTGAAATTCAGCAGTAGAATCATACAAAAATCACCATTTTAGACCATTTCAAAATATCAAATACTAAAATATCAACCCAAAAATGAATACCCAGTCAAATAACTTATAAACCTCATTAAAATTGTCTAGATCTATAATTTAAACCGAATAATGTCTAAAGCTTCCATAATAAAAATCAATTACAAAAATACAGATAAAACTTGGATAAAAAACAACCACTCACTATTTTGATGCTCGATCCTTGACTTGTATAACTGAATCTCGAGTTTCTCTCATTCAGAGCTCATTCTCCACCTCTTTTTCCTTTCTTTTTCTTCTTTTGCTTTCCTCTATCTTCCTCTACCTTTTTTCTTCTCCCCTACCATACTTTCTTTGGTATAACCAATAACTCTTCCTCTTCTTCTCCACTGTAGCCCCTTTTTTTTCCCTTCTCTTTCTTTGATTCATTCTATCATCAATTCTTGCAATTAAGTCCTTATTTCTTTTTCAATTAAATCCCAAAAATTCTATTTTTCAATTATACTTTATTATATTTCTTACCATAATAATACTAATAAACTCCCATTTAACATCAATTTAATATAATCAAATAATCTTTAATTATCATTAATTTAAAATAATCTGGTTTAAGGAGATAGATGTTGTAATTCTCCCCTACAACAATAAATTTTATCCTCAAAATTTGTACAAGTATAAATTAATTACACAAGTCCTAGGTATCTGTGTCTAATGTCCTCTTCTCACTTCCATGTAGCTTCTTCTTGGGAGTAATTTTTCTATAACACTTTGACTAAGGGAATAACTTTGTTCCTCAATACTTTTTGTTCATTAGCCAAAATTTCTATAGGTGCTTCTTCATAAGTTAAATTCTCCCTTAATTCCATAGGCTGCTCTTTCAAAATATGAGTGGGGTCACTTTGATATCTCCTTATCATAGACATATGAAACACATTATGCACTCCCTCAAGCTTTGGTAGTAAAGCTAAACGATAGGTCACTGGTCCAATTCGTTCAATAATCTTATATGGTCCTATGAATCTGGGACTCAACTTTCCTCATTTCCCAAACCTTATCACCCCTTTCCATAGAGATATTTTGAAGAATACTTTGTCATCCACCTTAAACTCAATATCAGTTCTTTTAAGATTGACATAACTCTTTTGTCTATCCTGTGCTACCTTGAGATTGGCTCTAGCTATCTGAATATTATCTGTAGTAATTTGAACCAATTCAAGACCTAGTAATTTCCTCTTTCCTGCTTCATCCTAACAAATAGGAGTTCTACATCTCCTACCATACAAAGCCTCAAATGGTGCCATATCCAAAATGTTTTGATAGCCATTATTATACGCAAACTCCATTAATGGCATCTGTTTATCCTAGTTTCCACCAAAATCTAAAGCACTAGCCCTCAATATATCTTATAGTACTTGGATAGTTCTCTCAGATTATCCATTAGTCTGAGGATGAAAAGCAGCATTAAACCTCAATCTAGTACCTAGTGCTTCTTGCAAACTTGGCCAGAATCTTAAGGTAAACCTCGAATCATGATCGGATACAATTGATACTGGCATTCTCTGCAACCTTATTATCTCCTTAAAATACAATTCTGCCAGCCTATTCAAACTATAACTAATCTTGATAGGCATAAAATGAGCAGACTTTGTCAGTCTATCTACAATCACCCATACTGCATCATTTTCTTATTGCGTCCTCAGTAAACTCACTATAAAATCCATGGTTATATGTTCCTATTTCCATTTTGGAATTGGCAAATATTACAACAAACCAGCTGGATGCCTATGTTCAGCTTTGACTTATTGACAAGTCAAACATTTGGAAACATATTCCGCGATGTCCTTCTTCATTCCTTTCCATAAATAATTCTATTTTAAATCTTAATACATCATGGTGCTTCCCGGATGCATCGCATATGCAGAACAATGCGCTTCTTCTAATATTTCTCTTCTCAATTCTTCCTTATTTGGTACATATATTCTCTTGCCCATCCTTATCGGTCCTTGTTTATCACAAATTAAATCTTTATTCTTTCCACTTTTTACATCCTCAGTCTATTTCAGTACTTCGTTATCGACTCTTTGGGCTTGAGAAATCCTTTCCATCAAGACTGGTCGAACCTTCAAGGTGGCTAAAACACAGTCAGGTGCATCTACACCAAGCTTAACATTCAGTTCCTGAGTTCAATCATCATGGGCATCCTAATAGCATGAATGTAATGTAGATTTTTAGTCAATTTTTGACTAAGAGCATCTGCCACTACATTAGCTTTACCCGGGTGATACTCAATTGTGCAATCATAATCCTTTAACAATTCAACCTATCTTCTTTGCCTTAGATTCAGATCCTTCTAACTAAGAATATACTTGAGACTTTTATGATAAGTGAATATTTAGCACGTTTCCTCATAAAGATAATGTCTCCATAGTTTTAAGGCAAAAATCACTGCCGCCAATTCGAAATCGTGTATGGGATAGTTTTGCTCATGGGGTCTTAATTGTTTGGATGTATAATCAACTACCTTACCCTCTTACATCAACAAATAACCTAAATCCTATCTCGAAGCATCACTATACACCACAAATCTACCACCTTCTACAGGAAGAGTTAAAATAAGAGCAATAGTTAACTTCTCCTTTAATTCAAGAGTCCAATTATATCTTACATTCTTTCTCAATAACTTAGTCAAATGTGTCACAATTATTGAGAAATCTTAAACAAACCTCCTATAATATCCTACCAGCCCCAAGAAACTTCTAACTTCTGTCACACTTCTAGGTGGTTCCTAATTCACTACAACAATAATTTTATTTGGATCCACATACACGCCTTCCGCAGATGTCATATGTCCTAAGAAAACCACCTTATCCAACCAGAATTCACACTTGGTAAATTTGGCATAAAGTTATTTATCCCTTAGAATACTCAACACAATCTTTAAGTGTTCTTTATATTCCAACATAGACTTGAAATACAGTAAAATATCATCAATGAATACAATTATAAACCTATCCAGATAGGACTTGAACACTCTATTCATCAAATTCATAAATACAGCTGGTACATTCGTAAGCCTAAACGGCATCACTAAGAATTCGTAATGTCCGTATCTCATTCTAAAGGCAATCTTAGGAATATCAGACTCTTAAATCCTTAATTGATGGTATCGGGACCTTAAATCAATCTTAGAAAACACTATAGCTCCCTAAATTTGATTAAACAAATCTTCTATCCTCGGTAATGGGTGCTTATTTCTAACAGTGACCTTATTTAATTGCCTGTAGTTTATACATAATCTTATAGACCCCGTATTTCTTTTTAGCAAATAATATTGCTGCTCCCAATGGAGAAAAACTTGGTTTAATGAAACCTTGGTCTAAAAGCTCTTGCAATTGCACCTTTAACTCCTTCAATTCTGCTGGAGCCATCCTATATGGAGCTTGAGATATGGGTGATGTACCCGGCTATAACTTAATCTCTCTCTCAGGGGGTAATCCCGGTAGTTCCTTTGGAAATACATCCTCAAATTCATTCACAATAGGTAAATTCGTAAATTCTCTATCATCCTTTCTTTTATCAACCACAAAAGACAAATATACATCATATCCCTTTCTAAGATATTTCATAGCTATCATAGCGGAAGCTATCTTAGTTAGAATCTTTCTATTTTCTCCCATAAAGTATACTTTTCTACCATTCTCTCTTTCGAGCATTACCTTCCTCTCAAAACAATCAATATTGGCTTTATAATGACTTAATCCATCCATACCTAAAATTGCATCAAAGTTGCTTAATGGTAAAGGCATAAAATCCCATTCTAACACATCTTTTCCTATTTTCACTGCAATATTTCTAATAATCTTATCACTGATCACACTAACTCCCCATAGGTATGCTAACCAAAATAAGTTAACCTCTATCAAATAATTCTAGCTTATTATGTAGAATAAATGTAGAGAATATAAATGAGAACATTGCACCCAAATCAATTAATACATAGGCTAACTTATTACAAATAGAAGTGATACCCTTAATTACATCCAACGCATTCTCAGCCTCCTTCTCAGTTACTATATAGGGTCTTGCTTGTTGAATATTATCTCCTACGTTGGTTGGTCCTGAAGGCCTCTTATGTGCTTGTGGATCCTTGCTAGCTTCACTTCTTGCACCAATAGTTCTTATAACAATGGGAGGTCTTCTCACTCTTCCATATCTAGGAGCATTTGACCCTTGCACTGAGGGTTCCCCAAACATACCCTTGGTATATTCACGGGTATAGTGTCCTACTTTATTACATTTAAAATAGCGCACCCTGCTCCTAATATAACTACCCATATGATTCTTCTTACACATATTACACCAAGGCATTGCCACTCCTCCTCTTGGAGCATTTCTAAAGCTATTTAGTCGGAAAGAGGGTATTGGTTGCCTCACAAACATCTGACCACCCTAGGGTCAAAAGTTTCCTCCTGATCGCACATTACTCCTTGTATAGGGGTTAAATCTTGACTTTTGATTGTTATTACCCCTCCAAGGTAGCCTTGAGGATCCCTCTTGATGAGATCTCGCCTGATTGGTAAATTCTAACTCATTGTCCAATCTTTCCTGTTCTATGGATTTTTCAACCCAACCTCGAAAAGTCATACTAACATAAAAATTTAGCTTCCCTCTTAGGGATACATACAGCCCATCTCAAAACTTGTCACTTTTAGCTTCTTCTGTAGGGTATATATCCTTTATGTATTGGTACAGGTCCTTAAATTTATTTGTATATTCCCTGACAGACATCGATCCTTGTACTAAATTCATAAATGCAGCCTTCCACTACTTCTGAAAAGTCTTCGTTAAGTACTCTCTACCAAACTCCTCTTTGAATAGCTACTTTGTAAAGGCTTCCCCATAAAGATTCTTGATTCTCGTTAGCCAATCATTCGCCTTCTCAAATATAAGGCTGTATACATTGCTTACCTTCTCAACATCACTAAGTTGCAATGTATTAAAAGCCTTTTCCACTATTTTGAACCATTTATCTGCTTGTCCTGGGTCTAGAGTTCCGTAGAAATCGTAAGCCCCACACTTCTTCGCATGCTCAATGATATCTCTAGGATTCTTATACCTCTCACGTTCTGCCATCACCATTGCCATTATTCTCACCAAATCGGTAGCATTTATGTGTACTACCGGAGCTGCTGGCTAGTTCGACACATTCCTAGGTATCTCTGGAGGTGGTGCTTGATATACATTCCTCGCTCTTCAAGGAACACGCTTAAAGTTTGATACTGAAGTAGCTGATATAGAACTTTCTTGTAAATTATCAGCATGAATATTCGGTATATCATCTCTCTTGTTGCCAACAAAAGCTGACGATAGAGATGATTCTTCCTGAAGTGTTCTACTCCTACTTACAATGTCGGCTAACTCGACTAGTCTAACTCTCTCTGGTTGGACTTCACGTCCTCTGCCTCTAGCTTTACCCCTACCACGACCTTGACCATGACCTTTATCCTGATTTCTAATTGATCCACCTCTAGTTCTCGCTATCTTCTGAAAATCAAATTCACCACTTTAGAAATCTTCATCATTACAACATATATAGATGTATATTCACTACCTCAATATTTCTTAATATCTATGATACGATATTTCTTAGTGTCTATAGAACCTAATAACCTTAAGCTCTAATACCAAAATTGTAACACCTCTTCTCCAAACAATTATCTGCTAATAACCTTATTATCCAAATAACTTAATTAAATCTGATAATTAAATAATATCTTAAATATGCCCTCATGATAAACATAAATAGATATTAAATTATTAATACATTCATTTAAATGTGATATAAAAACCTGTATAAATTTAAACCTTCTTTTATTTGATACCTCTGCTAATGAAATCACCATAGTTTTAATAACTATGTAATACTACTTATATAATTGCACTCTCACATTCTCCATGCCATTCAATATCATTTCTATCATATATCCATAAATTAAATATTCTAGATGGCAAGATAATAACTTAACAACAATACTAAATAATATATATAATATCAAGCACTAAGGTGCTAACCATCCATCATGGCATGTACATATATACATCATCAAAATATAATAAAAAAGTACTAGATGCTAAAATAAATAATACAGTGATACATAAATATTTTCCCTAGCATATATCTCTCGGGTGCCATGGATTTCAGTCCGGTAGATAGTGGTGGTGATGGTTAGGGGTGTAAATGAACAGAGCTGCTCGTGAGCTATTCGGAGCTTGATTCAAAAAAGCTCATTTGAGCTCATTTGTTAAGTTAAATTAGCCGAGCTCGAGCTTCAATTTGAGGCTCATAAACTAAATGAACTAAGCCTGAGCTTTATGGTATTCGGCTCGTAAAAGCTCGCGAAAAAGCTCGTTAGCCTGTTCGTGAAACATATTCGTGAAGAGGCTCATGAAACATATTCGCGAAGAGGCTCGTGAACCATATTTAAGAATAGGCTCGCAAAACATGTTTGCGAACAGGCTCGTGAAACATGTTCACGAACAGGCTGACGAAACATGTTCGTGAATAGGCTCGTTAAGTAAACTTATGAATAGGCTCATTATACTGTGAACATGCGAATTATACATGTTCATGAATAAATTTATGAGTAGGCTCATTACATATGTTCATGAACAGGCTCGTAAAATAGATTTATGAACAAATTTAAATATTAGTATTAAGTAATGGTATTAAATAGATATACTTTCAATTATAATCACAATCAGAAGAGATCTAATTAATTCATTATCTTTTAGTATGAATCAATTAAATTTGTATTTATAAATCCACTAGATTCACCATTTCTCAATGTGTAAATGCAATTAAGTAGCCAAATAATAACAAGCATAAGGCACAATAAACATAATAAACATTAAAATTAATGGGTAAATAAATCAAATGTCTGAATCAAGTCATAATCCTTAACAATTAGAGATTTAGCCTAGCATTGCAAGAATCAACCAATCCATTAAATTCATGCAAGAATCAACAATTAGAGATTTAGCCTAGCATTGCACGATCTCCACTCCTTTTGACTCCACTTCCCTTGCTTTATTAAAGACTTGATCCCTACAAATCATTTTTCAACAAAACATGAGATCAAATACCTAAACCAACCTATTTTATCACCTAAATGAACACTTAATGCACCCTAAAACTAATGCAAATTTCACATAATCAATGCGAGCGCATATGCCCTATACTACTATTATTTTATGTTAATTATTTTTATAATTTGGAGGACTTTATTATGATTACACTATAGTAACATTCTTATTTTTAAAGTTCTCGATATTATTTGTATTAATTAATTATAATTTAAATCATAAAATACAATAATATATTATGTAAATAAATTTTGAGGTTGTAATTGAATTCAATGGCCAATTACAAAATGACACAATTTAACCTTCAAACTAAGTATCTTTGTATTTGACCCTAAATGAAATACCATAGTTAAATTCACAAAAGAATAATTTAAGTACACAACTATTGTACCGTAATTATAATAATAACACCCTGCTAACAAGTAACAATACATTTGATTTTAGAATAAATTGAAGTGTGAGTTATGTGAGTTCACTCATACAAGCAAAATTTCTTATTTGATGTTAATTAGTTTTATAATTTGTGATGAGTTTATTATGATTAAACTATAGTAACATTCTTATTATTAAAGGACTATTATTAATTGTATTAAATACTTATAATTTAA
>CATIWO010139495.1:0-11958 GCA_949673435.1 Macaranga tanarius | reverse complement strand
TTTGTTGTTTCTTTTTTTTTCTTTTTTGTTTTTTGTTGTTTCTTTTAATTTTGTTTTTGTTATTTTTTTAAGGTAACTTAAGAAATGTGGATTAAATTGATGTAATAAATTTAATTTTGTAAATTTTATTCAAACAATGTGGATTATTATTATTATTATTATTATTATTATTATTATTATTATTATTATTATTATTATTATTATTTCTTTTTTGTTTCTTATTGTTTCTTTTTTTTTTCTTTTTTTTCTTATTGTTTCTTTTTTGTTTCTTGTTGTTTCTTTTTTGTTTTTTGTTGTTTCCTTTTTGTTTCTTTTTATTTTTTTAAGGTAACTTAAGAAATCTGGATTAAATTGATATAATAAATTTAAGTTTGTAAATTTTTATTCAAACAAATTATTTATGTGCAAACTCGAACACAAAATAAATATTAATATTATGTGATATATGATTTTTCATTCGATTATATAAAAAATTAAATTATTTGTTATATATATGTGCACAATTTATTTAAGAAAAAAAATATATATACTGTAAATTTTAAAAAATTTAGTGTTCACCAGTTTTTGTGTGTGAAGACTCCAATTAATTACTAAATCCAAATCAAAATGTCTACTACCATAGAATTTATATAAAGAAGAATAAAAACACTTGTAACAAGAACCAAATAAATTAAAAGCTGTAAAAAAAAAAGTTAACTACAAATGAAAAACACGAAAATCGCCGAAGTTTTGAAAGTTTGACCTGCTAATATCTACAAATAAAATGAGTAAAGTTAAAATTGAAAAAAAAAAATACGTCAATACCACAAAAGAAATTAATAGCGTTGATCTGGCTTTTTTTTGAATTTTTTTTTTTGAATTTTTAGTAAAAAAAAAATAATAATAAAGATAAATAGAAAATAAAGGCCGAGTCGAATATAATATAAAATAAAGTTGGGAATCATGACATAAGATAACAACAGAAGAAGAAGAAGAAGAGGAGAAGAATGGGTCGGGGAAGAAGTGGAAGGGAGGAGGAGCATCTCCATGGAGCCGCAAGGTCAGGTGACTTGAAGGCTGTTCAGTCTATTCTCACCTCAAATCCTTTAGCCATTAACTCCAGAGATAAGCACTCCAGAACTCCGTATCCTTTTTTTTATTATTATTAGATTAGTTTAATTTTCTCATAATTAATTAATGTTTTTTGAAATATACATTTGATTTGAATAATCAATTTAATTGTTGAAGAAAATTAAATTAAGTTTATAGATGGCATGGTAACCTGCTTTTACAATAAATCAACTACTTGTTCTGACCTAATTTTAATTTTGATTTGAATTCCCTACTTGTCTTTCTTTCCCTTTTAACATCTAAAGATGCACAAACTTATTGTTGTTATGTTTAAGAATTGATAACCAACAACACCCTTTTTCCTGGAATAGAGCTATAGTAATAGAACCGTCTTGAATGTAATTCTAATCTCACCCACCCAAATATTCAATATGCAACTCATTTCATTTATGAAAAAACTTAATCTAACCACCATACTCATTCTATTTGATTATTGTTTTACCCAACTCAAGCATCAAATACATCATCAATTCATCCATTTCTTTGTCAACCTTCTGCTCTGGTTGGATTATTTGAATTCTGAAAGAAATATGATATTTTAAACCAACAGAAGAACAAACACAACATATTTATAAAGACAGCATATTCAGTAAGCTCAAGTTTTTAAGAAATTTTTAATGTCACCTGCTGATGCTCTGTGTGCTTGCCAACATAACATAGGATGCACAACTTTCCCAATTCTTATGCTCGTATCTTGGAGTTCTTCACACGCCTCTTTATGACCTGACATTTAGCGCATATTCAATTTTGAAGTTTGTGGACTTCATTATATATAAAAGCATCCTAGGGGACACTTAAATTGCTGTCTTACGTCAGTTATTGTAATGTTGTTTTACTAAATATACACCGTTTCTTATACCTATGAGAAGTTGGTTGTCTCTCTACCCTTGCTTTCTAGTTTCAATTGGTCCGTCACAGAAGCTTGGACTAATTACATTGTTTGGGGTCGAATCTTTCTACGCTGTCGATATATGGTAAAGATGCAAAAGCAAGGGACTTAATTTGGGTTAGGCCATAGCCATAGTTGATAAATGGCAATTGCTGTTCCAATATTTAGTTCATTTGGTGGTTGTTGTGATATTTCACTAGTAATTGCATCATGTAATGTGTATTGAATTACAGAGATTACTTACATGTTTCTTATCAAGTGTCTTTTTATTGGAGGTATATAAGAAAATGAACTGAATTTGTTCATTTTTTCTTTTTGCATACAAAGGTGGAATTATTAATGGAGACTTTTCTTTTTCTAATGCATTAGTGTTTTTATGAAGAGAAATAGATGTTTATATCCTAGTCGATTGTGTGATCATTAAACATGTTTTATTGAAGGAACCTAAGAAACTACTTATCAAAGGCTCTATGTTTGTGGGATATCAGTTTTTTTGTCTGCATTATTTTTGCTTAATTTTAGTTTATAGCATTCCTGGTTTTAATTGTCACATCCATTGTTTGATGTTCATCCCCTCTCACATGAACTGTTGGAGTGACCAGTCTTACAATTTTGTTCCTTGACAAAGTAACCTTGTGGTGTAGATTGCATTTGGCAGCATGGTCAGGACATGCACATGTGGTGAATTACCTCTGCCAAGAGAAGGCTGATGTTGGTGCTGCTGCTATGGATGACATGGGCGCAATTCATTTTGCTGCCCAGAAGGGCCATTTAGAAGTTGTCCGGACTCTGCTTTCATCTGGGGTTTCTGTCAAAGCTTCCACCCGAAAGGGCCTAACTCCACTTCACTATGCTGCTCAAGGGTCTAATCTTGAATTAGTCAAGCATTTGGTAAAGAAAGGTGCAAGCCTTACTGTTAAGACGAAAGCAGGAAAGACCCCTCTTGATCTTGCAAGCAGGGAAGAAATCTGCTTGTTTCTAAAAGAAAATGAGCAGTCATCTAAAAATGGAAATTTGAATGCACAAGAGAAAGCTGAAGAATCCAATCCAAAGCCATCATTGCCGGATAAACCAGAGATGGCTGGTGTTGAAGCTCCATCAGCAGAAGATAAAGAACAGGAGGAAGAAAGGGTTAAGAGGAAGGGTGAAGAAGGTAATGATGCAAAGGAAGCCTCTGCCAAACAAAAAAGGCGAAAGGTCACACTTAATCATCTTTTAAGTGCAGATGATACTCAAGAAGATGAAAAGATTTAAGGGAAGATTTTAGTGGACTGTTTGTTTTGTAAAACCAAGAAATCGGGACAGATACAGTAACATTAGGAAGCTCCCCATGCTCACTTTGGGAGTATTGTTGAATGAGGTATTGTAGTTTTATTTTGACCCAGTAGGAGAAATCAACTAGTGAAAATGTTTATGGCTTCAGTTTCGATCTTGAAGAGCTGGAGGATCAGATCGAAAGTGAAAATGATGCATTCTTCATGTTATGTGCAGGAAAGAATCCATGTGCATGTATGTGAACTGAAATTCTTACAGTCCTACTTTCCTTTCATATCGTTTTGCTTCAACTTTTTAGGTATGTTTCATGCGGATGGTGGACAATTTTGTATATTAGACCAAATATTAATTTGCATTCAAACTTAAAATAAAATAAATTTGAAGTTCTAAACGACATTTGCATTATCATTTTTTGTGTAAAGCCTAACTAGTTGAATGTGGGAATTTTTACTTTTATGTGACTATGAGCATCAGTGGAACTTTGATCATGTTATCTCGTCTCTTCAGGCTTACGATCGAGAAATAGATCCTATACTATCTCAAACTTAGCTCTTTTATTGGAAAAAAAAAAACAAAAAAACAAAAACAAAAAGTATTTTAAAAAATTAAATTACAAAAGTAATATTTCTAAAGGAATAGAAGTATAATTTGCAAGCGTATGGATGGAAAGAATATTTGAATTAAATTAAAATTTTTAATATAAGTAACATTTTAAAAAGATTTTGCTCGTTTCTTTTAAAAGAATTAGTTACTTTTGTGTTATTTTTACCACCCATAATTTAGAATAATACAAATGTGAACTTAAAATTAGAATAAGTATCAATCTGAGAAAATTTTGAGTTGAATTACCAACAGTTTTACATAATTATAGGTAAAAAAAAAAAAAACTTGAATAAAAAGTAAATAAGAGTCTAAAAAAATAACAGCATGAAAATAATTCAAATGATACAAAAATATGAAATTTTAGTGATTATTTTATGACAAAATGTAAAACTTGATAATTACCAAAATTATAATATAACTAGTCATAAATTTGAGCATAGCGGCTAATTGCAAACTAGTGTATGTTTTATTTAATTATTTTAAAATATAAATAAAATAAAATAAAATAATTCAAATATATTAATTAAAGTAATTTAAATAAAATAAAACTACAAATTGATTAACCAGTTTTTAGAAAATGAGAAGTCATTTCCTTTTAATGTTAGTTGTTTTAAGAAAATAGGAACTATAAATTAATTAAATAATTTTTAGAAAATAGGAATAAATCTCTTTTTATTTTAACTCTATATTTTTTTATATATATATATAAGAATGCCAAATTTATTACAAATTTAACTTAATACTTTAAAGTTTAACACTAGTGATGACTCCTTATGATTTGTACATTGCAAATTAAGGGGACTTCTATGGTACTTGTGGACACATGGTTTAGCCGGCCCGTAAAGACAAGCTCAATTATGAAAAATGACAAATAAACCTAATTTGTCAAGGAACTGGATTCAGGCCCATTTGTGAGAAGCCCAAAATCATAACCCAAACACACCAGAAAAGATCAAGCCCAAACACATAACTCAGTAAACTAAGCCCAAGAAGCTGGCCCATCAAGCCCATTTTTCTCTGTGGAGGTGCCGCCTTTTCAGAAGAGAGGCGCATGCCTCTACAATATATGTTATAAAAAAATAACTGCAGAACGTGGATCGCTCCATGTCCACGTTCTGCAACGGCTAATTAATTGCGGATGGGGGGGTTCATTCCTCTATAATAGCAGGCTGGAACTATGGAGCAAGGGGGTTGGGAATTTGAGCTAAAAGACTAGCAAAAGAAAGAAAAAATACAGAAAAGCCAAAATCCAAAAAAACCAAAAACCAAAAGCTAGAACAAAAGGGCTTGAAGTCAAGCGTTCCGGAAGCAGAAAGGCATTTCAGAACCAATCTGTGGGCGAAATACTTTCAAAGATTAAGCTTCTCAGTAAATTTTCTTTTTTCTTCTCAATTTTAATCGTCTTTATTTGCTCTTGATTACTGTTAATATAATATGTAGTTTTGATTGCTTTTAGTGATTTGAATTGCTTGTGATATTTTTCTGCTGTCTAATTGAATAAATATACTGTTTTAAATTATTTAAATGTAAAAAGCATTCTCTGCAGAAAACCAAAGTGCATGCGCCTCTGTGTAGAGGCTCCGCCTCTATCTCACAGAGGCACACGCACCTAATGTATAGAGACACACACCTTTATAGGTTTGTGTTGCATTTTAAAATTTTTTATCGTTTTATTAGAGGCGACGCCTTCCATAGAGGCATGCACCTCCTCCCCATAGAGATGTGTGTCTCTGTGATACAGAGACGCACGCCTCTATGGCCAATAGAACAATATTTTATTTTTATTTCATTCATCTGTTCATTTCTTGATTACTTGTTGGATTTCCTTAGTGATGATTTAATTACTTCTTTTGTGATGACTGAACATGTTTATAATGAAACATTTCTATTATTTTGATTTATTTAGCATTTATTTATTTGCTTTTGTTTAATTTGTTATAAAGAGTTGTAATCATTTCTCCAACCTCCATTTTTTGTATGTTTTTATTTTTATTTATTAATTGTGGAATGGTGTGTGAATGTATGGACTAAGGACCAAATTAAATGAAAATGGACATAATAAACAAACTTGAACTAAATTATAAAATTAGAAATTATTTGGATTAAAACAACCATTTGTATGTAATTAAAAGAATAATTAAGTAATTAAAAATAATAAAATATAAAACACAAACGGAGGCCGATCGCAAGGTCGGGTGGGCCATTCAAAAGCCCATACCCAGTTTCCGAACTCAATCTCTAAGGACGGCTGCTGGGCTTCCTCCGTGGAATCCAGTTGCTGTAAAAGTGTCTCAAATTTTATCCGGGTGGCGACTTCCAACTCCAACCAAAGCTCATAAAAAGGCCCAAAATTGTACTCCTATTAGGCCCTGAGCCCATACAGTATCGTAGTTTCCGAACACTTGGACGTGCGCTGAACCCCGCCGCCTACAGTGGCGACTCCATTGGGGATAAAAAAACTAATTCCAATATTTTGTATTTTATTATTTTTAATTATCTAATTATTCCTTCTACATCTGCATTCACTACACTATTTTCACATACTGTGCACACAGTCCCAAATACCCTGATAATGGTTGTTACTTTACTGCCTATGTTTCATTCAAACCTGGTAGTGGAGTGTATAGCTATTGTCACTCACAGTGCAGTATAATTGAGTACATCATTTAGACCCTTGAGTGGAGAGATGAAAAGAAAGTATATAACAGACTGTGAGAGCCTTTGACTTTACCTGAAACTCAGCTCATGTGGTGCCCTAGTAACTATCCTTAAGTTTTCCCTCTTATGCATGTGTTTTGATGCCATATAGTAGTTTCATCCATAAAGACTAAGTCCAACAATGATGACCATTTTAGATTGGGCTTTCGTCATTCTACTATGGCCCATTATATTGGACTTTGGTTTTATGGAAGAGATATGCTACTTATATATTCTATTTTGAGAGCTTATGCATGTACGTCTGTTTTATTATCCCCTGTTGATAATTAAACCAAGAACAAAAATCCTAAGTAAGAGACTAACCATTGAACATATGTGTGGGAGAAATAAGGTTGGAAGTCTGTATTTTTAAAACCCTATATGTGTCTGTTTATTTGTATGTTTATTTATTTTTATTTAAACCCTTGAAAAAACCAAAAAAAAAATCTGCATATTATGCATACACATCATGCATATTTCTAGCCCTTTATTTTGCAGAAATAGATTCTCCATCATCTGTTTGGACATACACTTGCGAAGGTCGGCTAATCAGATCTACACTGGTTAGAGCTACTTCATTGACCAAAACTACAACAATGTCTGACAACTCTGATATGGAAGCCTTTAGGAGATAGTTGAAAGAGGAGATCGTTGTTGATACTAAAAACCTTATCCGGGAAGTAATGGGAGAAATACTCCAGACAGTCAGGGAAAAATAACCGATTGACTTGGATATGGGTGAAGCTATAATTGGCAAACCCAAGGACTGAGATGATGATCTTGAGACTATGCTTGTTGATCCTTCTAGGCAAAAGATTCAAGATGCTAGAAATTCTGAACAACTAGAGTGGGCTAAAGAGATGGCTAAGATGAAATCTCTGATGCAACTTTTGATAAGGATAAGGGTATGGATGCTTCCATGGACTACAGTGACATGGATTTTGACAATAAGGAGCCTTTACCAAAGAAGTTCAAGTTCTCCAACATGAAGAAATACTTGGGAACTGAAGATCCCCATTTGCATTTGAAGTAATTCATCACTCATATGAAAACAACTGAGCTCACTAAATCTCAGATTGTGAAGCAATTCTCACTGTCTTTAGAAGGGGCATCGGTCCGCTGGTACTTCTTTTTGGACCCCCATATTCAAGCTAACTGGAAAGAACTATGTGTTATATTTGTAAAACAGTATGGGTTGAACTCTTAGATGGAGGTATCATTGAAGGATCTACAGAATACCAAGAAGAAATTCAACGAGTTCTTTACTGACTATCTGACTAGGTGGAGGAGTAAGCTCTCATAGATGAGACATCGACCAACCGAATTTGATCAATTAATGCTTGCTATTGATGGAAGTATTCCACCACTTACTAGGAAGTTGAATGATATGGGGATCAGGAATTTTGAAGAACTCTACAGGTTTGGGATTTAAAAAGAAACTGATGTGGCTCAAGAGAAAAAGTATTTCAGAGGAAGGTCTGGGAACAAGGAAGGACCGAGCAGTAATGCCCAAATTCAATGCTATTAAGCAACCCTGAAAGTTTTCTAAACTTGGAAGACCCCTCTCAAAAGTTCTCGAGAAGCTCATTGAGAAAAGACTCCTTCAACCTTTGCCACCCAAGACCCCATTTCCTAATGCCAATCCAAAAGTCTTTTGCAAATACCACAAAGTCATCAGACACGACACTAAATAATGCACCTGCCTCAAACACGACATCTAAGACCTCATTGACTCTAAAAAGTTACTCAATTCAGAAACTAAAAAGCCAAATACCCAAACAAACCCTTTATAAATTACTAAAATACCCCACTACTAAATCAATATGTCCTAATAATTAGCATTTGATTTGACTGAAGAACAAGTGTTAAACTCTTTCATCAACCTTGAACCTACCCAATCTACCCAACTTACCCAGTTTGAAACCGCTTGTGAGGGGGCCTATTTCTGAACATGTTAGATATTTGGTCTTCTGATGATGAGAAAACCCAAGAAGGGATTGATGTGTAGGGAGGTGAAAGAGAACTACTTGAAAAAATAGTGTCTAGCATCTGGGAGCTTCTAATGCAATCAAAGATTCATCGGGATGCCATAGTCCAGGTTCTGCATGAGAGGAAGGTTTCCACCAGCATAACCCTCAACAGTTAGTGAGTTCCTTGATGCAAAAGCCTAAGGGGGCAATTATTTTCACTGATGAGGATCTACCGTTAGAAGGAAGAGATCATTACCGGCCATTATTCATTAAGGCTGAGATAAAAGGGAAGATGACTTGCTGCATGATGGTTGATAATGGTTCAACCATAAATGTATGCCCTCTAAAGATACCGCCGAGACTCGGTTTAACTGTTGCTGATCTACAGCCTACTGATGTGATAATCAAGGCCTATAATGAAACTAAAAGATTAGTGGAAGATATATTCAAAACTCTGGTCAAGACTGGGCCTATCGAGGCTTGGGTCACTCTCCATGTGATCGATAAACCAATCACTTTTGTTGTGCTGTTGGGAAGACCTTAGTTCCACTATTTGGGAGGAGTTCCTTCTACTCTTCATTAGAAAATAAAGTTTCCATATGAGGGGAAGATAGTCACTATCTCAGCTGAATCTGAGGTAGCCATTGCAGCTTTGAAATTAGCTTCTAAAAAGATCCCTTTGAACCTTAATTTTGAGGTCTATATGATTTATGAAGATTCCATGGAGGAGAAGGTGTTGAATATGTTTAAAGGAATGAATTTTAGGCCTAGACTGGGATTAGGAAAGAACCAGACTGGACCACCTGAGTTTGTGGAAGCTAAAATATAGATTTTGAAGTATGGGCTCGGTTATCATGGAAAAAGATGGATCCGATAGTGATTAGGAGCTATTACTCTATGAAAGGTTTGTTTAGAAAGGGAACTATAATCCTTACAAAGGAAAGCCTGAGCCTCTATTTCTGGAAGGAAGGAAGGTCCTTGGGTTTGAGATCTTTATGAATTATCTGAGTAAAAAGAACATGGATAACCCAGTATTAGAGGAGCTGATACTGGATGAGGAAGTTGCTACTACTGTGGAACTCGCCACCGGTAAGAAGAATGCTGCGGAGAAAGCTGTGGATGTTGTTGCTGAAAAGGATTCTAAAGAGAAAGGGATTGCTACAGAGAGTGTCGAGATTGCTGGTCAAAGTGAGACTGCTGTGGACTTAGAGACCTTCATCTAGAACTCTTTTATTTATACTTTTTCTGATGATTTTAATGTTTCCCTTGCTAGTTTGTTTGAACTTGATGATTTATTCTTTTCAAAGGTTGATGCAATGAAATCTGATTTTGCTTACTTATGTGATGTCTTACCTAACGGTTATGCTTATTGTGATGATCATTTCATGCACATATTTGATATTAATTCCACGCAAACCACAATATTTAACTTAGGTACAATTGAAAATCCCAAAAATATAATAATTGCTTCTGATCTTTCTCCTGGTGAGAGTGAAAAAATGAAAGAAATTTTAATAAAGAGACAGAAAGTATTTGCTTGGGGCTATAAAGATATGCTAGGGATAGATCGTGAGATTGTGGAGTATAAGATCCTTATCTATCCTCATGTTATGCCGGTCAAATAGAAAAGGAGAAGGTTGAGACCAGAATGGGCACTCCCGATTAAGGAAAAAGTTGAGAAACAATGGAAGGTGGGATTCCTTAAAGTGGTCGACGATACCAAATGGCTTGCTAACATAGTACCGGTACCAAAAAAAGATGGAAGGGTAAGGATGTGTGTTGATTAGTAGGATTTGAATAAGGCCTGTCCGAAAGATGATTTTCCCTTGCCCCATATCGATACACTGGTAGATAGTGCAGCTTCGAGTGCGATGTATTCTTTCATGGATGGATTCTCTGGGTATAATCAGATCAAGATGGCTAAGGCAGATAAGTTAAAAACTTTATTCATTACCGAGTGGGGGATTTATTGCTACTTAGTGATTCCATTAGGACTAAAGAACACCGAAGCAACATACCAACGGATGGCCACTACTCTGCTGCATGATATGATTCACAAGTAGATTGAAGTGTATGTGGATGATATGATGGTTAAGTCTCTAACCAGGAGAGGACACTTTAAAGCTCTAGACAAGTTCTTGGATAGGGCTGAGAAGTATAATTTAAGACTGAATCTGAAGAAGTGTGTATTCGGGATTCCTTCAGGGAAACGGTTGGGCCACATAGTCAGCAGAAAAAAGGATAGAATTTAATTCGGATAAGATAAAAGCCATCAACGGGATGCCAACACCAAGAATGGAAAAAGAGGTGAGAGGGTTCATTGGGTGTCTGCAATACATCAGTCGGTTCATAGTAAAGTTAACCACCATATACGAGCCAATATTTAAACTGCTTAGAAAGAATCAACTAGTGGTTTGGGATGATTGGTGTTAGTAAGCTTTTGAGGCCATCAAGAGATATTTGATGAAGCCACCTGTGTTGTAACCTCCGAGATTGGGAAAGCCGTTGATTTTGTACTTAGCCATCGAGAAGGAAGCTGTGGGGGTAATGTTAGCATAAGAGGATAAAAATGGAGTGGAACATGCTGTGTACTACTTGAGTAAGAAGTTCTGCCATACGAAGCCAACTACAACCTGGTAGAAAAAATATGTCTATCAGTTGTGTGGGTGACTAAGAAGCTTCGACATTACTCCCAATCCTATAAGATTCAAGTGGTATCAAAGCATGATCCTCTGAAGTACCTCCAGCAAACTCCTTCTCTCATGAAAAAGTTGGCCTAGTGGTTAGTATTACTTATAGAGTTTGAAATTGAGTATCTATCTAAAAAAATAACTAAAGGAAGGACTGTTGTAGACTTTTTGGCATAAAATCCTATGGGTGACAATCAGGAGTAGGAATTGGATTTTTCTGATGAGCATTTAGAAGCCATTGAGGTGCAAGGATGGCGTATGTACTTTGATGGAGCAATAAATAGCAAGGGGGCATATATAGGGGTAATCTTGATCACTCTTGAAGGCGAAATGATTCCTATGGCAAAAAGGTTAGAGTTTAAGGTGACCAATAATTAAGATGAGTATGAGGCATGTGTATTTGAACTAGAAGCTTTGCGAAGTATAGGGGAAGAAGAGATCATAATTTACGGGGACTCGATGTTAATAGTGAAGTAGGTCTCCAAGGAATGGGAAGTTAAGAAAGATAAACTGAGGCTTTATGTGAATCATTTGACTATTGTTACTCTTTCATTTAGTTATTGTAGATTTGGGAATTTACCTCTGATAATTGCATTTATTTAGTAATAATTAGGTTTATTTTAAGTATGATTAGTTTAGTTTTTAATTAATTTTTAGTTAAATAATTGCTTATTTTTAATAATATTTATTAAAGTTGCATAATAGGAAATATTAGGAAATATAG